>KN883044.1:51568-62139 GCA_000934455.1 Apostichopus parvimensis
CATTATACAACGTTCGAAGAAACCAAAATTATAGAGAGAAAGCGAGTTTCATCCATTTCCTCCACGAAAGGGTGATATTGAACCCCTGCACGGTATAGTTGGAATTATACGACTGAGGATATAAGGGTATTCAAGTAAAACGAACCAACGGAACACAATGGCTGTAAACATGTTAATAATTTAGAGCAGCTCAATGCTTGTATTCAAACAATTGTTACGTTCTTTGATTGATTGATTGATTGGTAATTAATAATATGTAAATATTACACGATTAAGTCCGGTTGACAAACAAGTTATAGCCCAACATAAAATACAAATGCCGGTTTACTGGATATCCCTTGAGGTAAACCCTTAAGTATAAATTTGACCTAAGTATAGTGAGAAAGGAGGTTTCCTGTTTATTAAATTGTTGAATATTATCAATGTAAAACAGTGTGGTCTAGCCTGAGCTCATCACTTACCGTACTCTGTGTATCGAATAGCATGCAAACGAAAGAGACCTTTCGCATGTTCATTTCGCTGACGTCATAATGAACAAGTTGTGAATAAAAAACGAAAACGCTATAATTATAATCATGAGATTAATACCACTATTATAAACAACCTCTTTATTGCGAAGAAATTATTCTGGTGAAAAGGGAAATGTTTTTCAATCTAGTTTTAAATCTGAGATATATGTACAATGATGATTACCAAATGCTTAATTCCTGTGGAAACGTATAGTTGATTGGAATTATTAGAACGGATTTGAGTTTGTTTTAATTTGATTGCATGATTGAAAGAAAAAAAGGAAAGGTCCACCTGATCAGACTCTTCTCTTTAAATGATGACTTTAAGTAGAACTTTCGTCTTGATATGTTACTAATGTGCAAGCAAAAAGGAAACATTCGAGTACTAAAATATGTACCTCTATCGGTTTCAAGACAGTCACTTTAAAAAATAATTCAACTCTCTGGAATGCCTCTTTAAGCAGTAGCGGAGCGTCTACACAGTCAGGGGGCGGATGCCCCCCCCCCCCCCCCCCCTGACGGACTCAAATGGACTGCTGGCGCCCTTTTCAGCTTTTTACCACTTTTTACTTATTTGCGATTATTGACTTTTTTATTGCACTCTCATCTACCTATTGACATTTGTCACATTTTGTTGGACGTAATTTTCTGACAAAATGGCGATAACACATATTTATTCTTCGTTTATCTGCAAATTAGCAAGGCCCGGAAAGGGTTATTTCCGGCGATCTAGAGTGTATCTTTACTCAAAAAATTTCTATACGCTCCGCGCCAACCAATGGTGGCGCTCCGCTTAGATAGTGTCGAAAGCGCCCCTACAGACCATTCTCGCCCCCCCTGACCAATACCCCTAGCTCCGCCACTGTCTTTAAGGCAAGCTTGATGAACATGCAGGCCTTAATGTTTATGTTAATCCTTTGTTTCATCCATTTTCTGTAATAACTTAACCAAGTTATGTTTATTTAACTTCACCTAAATAGCAGAGTACATTTGGGAAAACATTCAACATCATTTGCCCACTGGTAAAATTTGTAAAGGATTGTAAACATGTCATTCGGACCATAACATTTTTGTTGCTGAATCTAAGGAACTGACCTAATGTTCTCAGTAGCGGACCAAGGGGTATTGGTCAGGGGGGCGAGAACGGTCTGTGGGGGCGCTTTCGACACTATCTAAGCGGAGCACCACCACAGGTTGGCGCGGAGCGTACACAAGTTTTTTGAGTAAAGATACCCCCTAGGTCGCCGGAAATGACCATTTCCGGGCCTTGCTAATTTGAGCATTTTGTCAAAAAATTACACTAACAAAATGTGACAAATGTCAATAGGTAGATGAGAGTGCAATAAAAAAGTTAATAATCGCGAATAAGTAAAAAGTGGAAAAAAGCTGAAAAGGGCGCCAGCAGTCCATGTGAGTCCGTCAGGGGGGGGTGGGGGATCCGCCCCCCTAACTGTATGGACGCTCCGCCACTGAATGTTCTGTTTCTTCAGACTACATAGTTCAATAACTTTAGCTGATGAACCTCAGCTGTTTAAAGAGTCGCTTCTGAAAACTTCAAGGTGTTATAGAAATATAACATGGGAAGATAGCAGTTTACAGACTACAACAAATGATTACTAATTTTGAGGCTTACTGATTTCACAATACGCTACTATCGGTGATCATCTGGAAGGTGAATACTTGTTACGTAATTTCATAAAACATATTTTAAATCATCTAAAATAATCATGTAGAACTTTTGGGCAGGTCTGAACTTGTAAGGAACTATGATCATGTTTGTAAAATCAAATTTACACTCCATTTTTTCAATATATTTGTAAATGTTTCTTTGGGGAACCTTTACAGCAAGGATAGAGAATGCAGTGTATTACTCATCAATAGACAGATGGCAGTATATACATTATGCCTCTCTCGTTCTAAACATACTTCAATAACAACGGGAAATAATTATAGCTTGATATTATTCTGCACACAGTTTAAAATTCTAGTTTTAAGATTTGAAAATGCCAATGGCCTTTCAAAATACCCGAGAACTTCCTAAAGAATAACTGAAAAATCTAAACTAATATGAAAAAATATGTTAATAATATGACAACCATTGTCCTATAAGATATTGACTGTCGTCTAAATATTCTTCTACATCTTGGAATTATTACAAGACAGACTTGCTGCTGACAAAATGTCAGTGTCCTCCCCGTGAGCCTTTTTTCTTCTTCGTTTTCTTCTTCTTCACCTTCTTCTTTTTTGCTTGAAGTATTTTCAGGACTCGCAAATTGACGGGGAAGTAAAACTATCTTAAAATCATGCTTCTTAATATAAGCATGAAATCCAGTTAAAAACCTGAACAACCTGACCTTCGCCACCCGCCATCAAAACAATGAGAAAGGTTTAGGTCATTGACTACCACTGCTGGCTTTATTGATTGACATCAGGCAATAAGCTGATGTGAAATCCCTGTCCATAAAATCATACAAAAGATCACAGAACGAGATTTGTGAATGCTTCCGTTGAGTTTACATAACCCAATTTTCCACCTGTATATGCTTTTAGCTATATTGAGGCTCCATGGGATCGTCTAAATCTGTTAAGTGACCGTAAAAAAAAGTATATCTGGATACACTTCATTTTAAATAGCCTATTGTTTATGAATGATAAGACTGGTTCGATTTTCTTTTAACCTTTTAGTTAACTAATTAATTTTAACATTTTTTGGTTTAGAAAGCATGCATGGTTTTTAATTTCACGGTATCGTTTGGGTTTCTTTTGCAAACTTTCAACGTAATTGATCAATTGACGTGCTTTCTTTTCCTTTTAACTATAATGCAAGAAAAAGTGTTTCATTCTCCACTGATTGAGACCGCTCTCGATTTGAATAAAACTTCTCCTTCAATTTACATTGTACACACATTCGATGATCAAGAGCCAGACACGAGCTGAGTAACCTCGTACGCATAATTGCATATATGGTTCACATTAGTGTGCCAAAATCACTCTTCTGTATCTTATTATTATACAACTATACAATGGAGAATCGACACGAAGGGTGTAGGTAGTAATTATGCGGAACCGATTATCTCCTTACCTTCTCGCGGATTGACCCTGTTTAGGAAGATTAGCCTATTCACACTGTCTTTAAAACACAAAAACTGGAATCGAATTCGATAGAACAAAATGCACAGTTTGCTGCAGGCAGAAGAAAACTTACCCCCTCCACCTCTTCCCCCTCACCTTTACCGACACGAACTGCCATAATTTCGTATGTCATTACACAGTGTCCTGGAATTCATATTTGCTAGACGATTGCGCTTCCTTGCGCTTCATTGTTGAACGACGGGAAATCGCCAGTAGAACACAAATGCATCTAATTTATATATGTAGGCTATATACTCTTTCTAATACGCATAAGTGAATTGAGCAAACAAATGGAATGAGTGACTTAATAGCAGTTGATAAAATAGAATATATATAACAGACAAAGTAGGAGTCTATATTTTCTCACGAAAGAGGTCATCTATATAATAATAATGAGAAGGAAGAAAAGAATGCAAAAATGAGCAAAAGAAGAAAAGAAAACTTACACATGAAAACTGAAGTTTAATAGGCCTAATACCAAGGGCGTAGGAACCGGGGGGCTGGGGGCGCCAGCCCCCCCCCCCCAGTGAAAAATATGGTGGGGCGGAAGTATCATTCCGCCCCCCCCCCGCTCCGCAAGTCAGAAAACCCCTTTTTCATTTCCAAATGAGAAAAAAATCTCATTTGGAGCACCAAATCTAAGGCCAGGTGAAAATGCAAAATTATTTACAAAATGGAGTGGGTGTTGAAGTGTGCTATATTGCACCAAATTGCATCTGAGGCCACCTGGAAATGCAAAAAATCCAAAGGGGAGGGGGACACCCCTTAGACCCCTCCCCCAGGCCGGCCATCAGTCTTCAGCCCCCCCCCCACTCAAAAGTACCTTCCTACGCCACTGCCTAATACTGCTGGTTTCAAACTGTGAAACGTGCGCCCGTGCAGATCTACATCAGTTATCACGTGCAGGCTTTGACAATTTATCCGTCACTATCATGTTCACAGTTCATTTCATCAAATTTACGTCAATAATCTAGATCTGTTCTCGTTGGTTACCTAGACGATGGTATATAATTAAACTCGTATATTAACCGAAGTTGGCAGGCTTAGACATATAGCAGCATCTTTTAAATAACAAACTAGCGATGAATCAAATGAATATTTTATGTTCTTTCTATAGTTTTGCTGCCTAGACAGAAACTCAAGAGGTCTGACATTATTGTTTCTACGCGAAATAACATATAATGATTGCATTTACGAATACCACCTGTTGCCAAAGTGAAGGGGGGTGGGGACTTAAATTAGAAGATAAAAACTAGTTATTAGGCCTAAGATATTATATTACGAATTATATATACCCACTTGAAACACAGGTAATGATCTTCTTCATGAATGGCATCTTCATAATCATTCATAATAATCAGTCATTCCAGAACTACATTTCAACATGCAGTTCTGAAAGTGGTTTATTAATGGGGCTAACATGCGAAGACAACATAAACAAAGGGCTGCGATATTTGTCCGTTCTAGTTCCGCGAAACTTGACAAGATGTTGCTATGAGTTTTAGTAGCATGGCAGGACGATGAGTTAATCACAAGTATATATACGATTTTGTCCGTAATTATATTGACGAATAGATCATTTGAAACATACATCCGACGTTTCAAGCCAAACAAATACATGTGTTCGTTCTGTGACACTGCACGGGTGAAACCTTGAAATAGTCACTCAAGCAGCAAGTTCAAGCACCCGGAGGGTTCAATTTTGGTGAGCGGTTTCACGCGGTTGTGTTACTTTAATTCAGGAATCTGTGTGCAGAGCACACACATTGCCACCTATGTGGCAGCATCTTCCATTGAAACGCTGGGGAGCGCCATTTGTGAGAAAATATTGAAAATCTGAGACCCCTGGACTGATCGTTGTTGCCTTAGGCTTACGCGATTTGATTATTCACAAACTTCATGGAACACGTGCAATGTTATACTACGAGTAACAAGTATTGGCAATTTTACCATCATTTTGTTGCATTTGGTTAAAGAATCGACCATCTGTGCAAATGCAACATCGCATGTGTTTTTACTACAGGAGACGAGCGCATTGAACGTTATCAACATATCCCCAAATAAAATCTAAAAATGACCATTCATGTTCTAGATGTAACACGAACTTTCCTCCCATGCTTAAAGTTACACGCACTCATTGAAAAATTGAGATTTTGTTTCTTTTACTAGTCCTTTGTAAAACTTATTGGAAATTTTAGCACACTGAAGATAATGTTATTTCTCAGAGTCCTTTTAGCTGCAAGTTTTTTTTTGTTTTTTTAATAATTGTCAACTTTTTGCCTAATTAAAATATTATATCTTCTTTACAGTTCAGTCCAGTTTATTTGTTGTTGATTTTTCACATAATACATAACACATGCACATAGGACGAACAAGAAGGGTAAAAGCGAAAGAAATTAAAATAGAAAACCCTTGTAGAGTTGACAGGTAGATCACTCCCAGAACAAGACTATAGTAAACAACTTAAGACAGTATAGAACAATGACCTAACCTCATCCTCATCCCCCATCCCACTCCCCTCCCCCCCCCCCCCAAGGAAAGTGAAAGGGTTGCACTCGACAGAAACATTTGAAGTACCTTCTAAGCTGATCTCTGAAAGAAAGAACTGAAAGTTTGGCTTTCCAATATATATGTAAGGTATTCCAGCGGGAAGTTAAGACTCTTTTTTAACAAGGAGGTACGTCAAAAAGTCACACGCAGATTGAATGCTTTCCTAGTATTATGACCGTCAACATACTTGTTAGTTAACATAGAATGTATATAGAGAAAGAACTAGGGAGAAGATTATTAATAAAGCACTTTAATATCCCTGCCACTTCCTCCACGGATTATCTGTGTACATGTTAAAGACAATATGGAGAAGTTCTAAAATGTAAACCCCTGAGCATGAAGCATTAAAGAGAGAGTACCAATAACACGACGAAACATATACCTTGTCTAAATATAAAACTAATGACTTTGTATATCTTTGTATATCATACTTGTGAAGTTAGATTGTTTTATGTATTTTTTCTTCTTCTTTAATTTCATATTATCAACTTTGGTAGAATGTTAATAGTGTGGACACTGAAACTAATGCCTTCAATACGTGTTGTAAACAGCTTGAAAAGTTAATAATTAGCAATTGCAGCACCCATCTCCATAAACATTGTAATAAATAAGGAGGACAAATAATTTTGAAAAAAATAAGATTGGAGGAAAACAAATTAAAGCACATGTGGCTCGATGCATCAGAGCACATGTGGCGCTGATGATATTAGGGACCTGATCAAGTCTTCAGTATTGTGTGTCTAGGAACATTAAATATGTGTGATATCTCCTGAAAGGAATATGTTTTTCCTTATCTGTTTTGGGAAATTGTTCGTGGTGGTTACCTAAATCATAAACAACAATATTGATGGTTGGGTTTGTGTCCCCTTTAACATCTGATATATACAAGGAGCACCCTCATTAAAAGGTTTACTTCAGTATGTGTTCTTTTCTATACCGTTTATGTGTTAATGTATCACTAACTTAATTAACGATGCTTCAATGCAACGCCGATGTGCAGCGCCTTTGCAGTACTGTGTAGAGATGGTTTTCTCTTAACTTTCATGCTAGATAATAACGACAACTAGAAGAACAATTATCCATTTCAGTGCTATACAAACTAGTCATTGTATGTGTATTCGCTAAATATGCTCCATTTTTTTCTTTACAAAATGAATTACCCAGTACGTTTATTTATGTGTAGTAGACTATTACCATTAAGCATAAAATCAAAGAGAGAGATAATCAAACGTTTAACTGCCTGGTGATCTACTGCCCCAAAAAAAACCTGTGGGTTGTAAAATTATTTGAGAGTCATGATGTCTCCTGTACTCCCCCATTACCCTTTTAATCTACTGAGACTATTTGGTACCCTTCTGCGGAGTTTAATCCTGCAGCCCTTTCATCACCAGCAGCAGCCCTTCCACCCCTGCTTCCGTTTATCTCACTCCCCGTAGGCCTAATCCTACGCCATCCACATCAATGATCTACTTCACATGTCTGTCTCGTTATCTTAAATACGTTGTGGCCTCTTTATTCTCCGTTTAAATAAAATCCTGATATGATCATAACGTCAGGACGTCCGATGTAAAAGTTAGATATTCGCCTACTTGGTCTGTTGGCTAACCTTTCAATGTTACACCGGCAACGGCAAGTTCAACCGATATAAAGAGATTTCGTAAAGGTTAAGACTGAATGGCTAGAATTCTTGTTGCCACCTTTTTAATTAAGCGTTTATACATCCTCTATATATAAATTAGTGGAACTCGATCTTGCCTAGTATATCCGGTTTTACAGTAAGTAAACCGCGGTTAATCTGTTTCCCATGCAGTCACTTAAATACTAGATTATATCACATTCATCTCCCAGAAATCGAAACTATACACTTAAACCTTTTTTTTTCTTTTTTTCGTGGAACTACTGCGGATGGACTTTGCAATTAAGGAATGAAAAATTAGGTCACAAACCTCGTTTTTATAATTTGTGTTGACAAAATTTGTTTAAAATTCATGACGGTATAGCATTATAATCATTGGATTAACTAACCGCTGTGATAAAGGGAAGAACTGGACCATCATCTCGAGGAAGTTGACTTCTCTAAAACGTCTGCTTTAATATAACACTTTAATTTGGAGTATTTAAAATGTACATATGCATGCAAGTGGCAAATCGTGAAATGTGCCAACAGCTATCAAGCAAGAATTTGTGTAGGTTTGAACCATATCTTCGTTTAATTTAAACGAAAATAAAATATGACTTTAAAATATACATCACGGTGTCTATAATGGGAGTATATAAATGGGACATAGATATCACTATAGGTTTTAATCAAAGGGAGTTTTGGAAGCATAGCTCCGTGATCGTTGTATTGTATATAACCTAAGCCCTGCATTAAAAAACGTATTCTTTTAGATATTAAAAGAACACTTTGCCAATTAATTATAGCGGGAAGATTCACTCTTGTAATAGCAGCCACAGCAAGTCATTGACTATAATATTGAGAAGAATTCCCCGCCTTTCAGAATCTTTGTTCAATCTCATCCATTAACAGAATGAATATTTTACTAAATTACATACAAGACGACATTTTCTTATCAGAGAGAAAGTATAAATTTTTGCTAATATCTTTATTCATATTTTCATTATGCCTTTCGCGACATGGATCAACCGCTATCGAAAAATGAAAAGAATATGTTTATCTTGAAAATACGAAACATGCTAATGACATGGTAAACTTACAAGTGGTGCGTGGATCTAGCATGGTTTTGATAACCTTCAGTGCTTTCAAAAAAATAAATCTAACTTTCTGTAGTTTGGTAGGTAACATATACGTTATCGGGGTTCAAAGGACGACACGTAAGTATTGAGTGTGCAAACATAAACATTATTATTCCAATTATTATAATATTATAAATATTAATGAACCAAGAAATGTGCCTATTGATAACATTCAAAACCAAACATTTTGTACTTTCTGTTTTGACAAATGTTTGTTTATGTAACTTTCAGCTGAAACAACAAAACATAATTAAGCTCACTAAAATATAGTGCGGATTAAAATTTAGTAGATAGAGTAATGTTAATTTTATATCTTTTAATATATCAGAGGTTTTATAACTAACAGGAAACATCCAGTTTAAGTTTCAATCATTATATTTCACTGCCTTGGTTATGGCGGGTGTTTCGTTTGATTCGTATTGTACAGGCTGTGGTTGATTACAGTCGATACGAACACTTAATTACAACATATAATATACATTGAAAACATCGCTCAGCGTTTCTCGGAAAGCTGTGAGAATCTAGTGAGTTACATTTATACCTTTGTCCAAAGTAGTTTGATCAATCTCCTTCCCAGTATTTGAAGGTCTATGAAGTTTGTGGTACTCAGATTACTAAAAGAAACGTAAGTCACTAACTCAACACAAATGTTGTTAACCACTTGATGACAAATGTTATATTATAGAGGCCAAACAGACACACCAGCAATGTATTACCATTGGCACAACGATGCAGATTACCATTGTGGGGCTCGAATTACAACATACATGAAAAGCCAATAGCTATGCTATCGGGATCATTCATTTCATATAATGGTGATCGTGTTTTCAACAATATGGCAGAGCTCAAGTTTTTATGTATGAAGCAATGTGTGTATGCATTGAACGTGCCAATATTAATGTCTCCTGAACTGAAATATCTTAAGTTGTTAGCGTTCGTCACTGAAGTTGATCTGGCGTTTTTCATATATAGTGTTGCTTGTTCAGTATCGCTTATAAGTTTAGCCTTTGTTCTTTCTATGTACTACACTCAACCATATTTTATGACCATTAAATGGTGAGGGATTCAAACGCAAATTTGATCACAAACAAGCGAACAATCGGGAAATGTTCACAGTGTTGTTTGCCCGTGGGTGAAAATACATACATTATAGCCTACATCACCAATACGTGCCATTGCATCTTTAAGGCGGGATTGATTGTTATTCCTATTTCGCAAACATTTGTTTGTAGTACTACGTAAACATAACCATCCGACCAAGGCAACACGTTAATAAGCTATTTTAGAGCGGAACGGGAAAGTCATGAATTTTTAATAATATGAATTTCTCATCTATTATACCATTATGTAGTGTGTCGCTACTGTACTAGTAAGCAGATAAATTATGCACAGCATTTCCCTCGTCAGTATAACGTTATATGTACGGAGCTAAATATATATACATATATAATTGAAATTGTAGTGAGTTTGAAAATCCAGGGCCTCCCGCTTTATATGCGGACACCCTAACCACAAGGCTATGGACGCTGATTGTATGTACAGAGGTTCGAAACCGGTAAGGAAGGTCGTAATTCCATTGTAGGCATCTGTCACCTGTATCGAACAATACTAGTTCTGTTTTGG
>KN883044.1:62679-91354 GCA_000934455.1 Apostichopus parvimensis
AGTCAGCTTCCCACTGTCGGTACAAATTTACCATTATAACTTACCCCGGCAAATCATTAGAGACCAATTTACCTTTCAGCTGTATATGAATATACAACATTGATTTATTCATGGTTGTTCCAAAAGCAATAACTTAAAACTGCAGGAAGCCTTGTTTTCTCAGCCAAATGCCAGCTATATTTTGACAAGCCAATTCATCTTATATCTCCGAATAACTTTTTCATTTTCGATCATGATCGATCAATATGTTCTTTTTTTTCTCAAACAGTCAAATAAAGTCATAATTACTCTTTTTTCCATGTTGTACACAAACAAGCTAACTTATCAGCTATGGAGCATTGATTGTAACGACTTTGCTGGATAACGTCTGACTGAAATTGAAATTTCCAGACGGAAATATCATTATTATTAGTATGCCTATTTTATGTGTGTCCTTGAAGACCAACAGCCAAACGTTCCACACACTAAAGTAGGTTATGTATGTTGAACTTGCACACAACAAGATGTTTTCAGTTACAATGTTGGTGACCGTTGTCTTTGTTGCATACTGAATTTATTATTTATTTTTTGTTAATTGGCTTTATACAGTTCCCTTACTTCAAAGAATGTGAAATATTGTATGCTACGTACTATACCTGCTACACGGTGGCTTAATAGGGACATAGGGAAAAAAAATTGAGATTAAAAGTCAAAATTCTGATATAGAAAGTCACAATTTTGAGATCAAAGTCAAACAATTGATATAAAAAGTCAACATTTTAAGATAAAAAGTCAAAATATTTAGATTTGGGACTCTTATTTTTTTTTCCTATGTTCCTATTAAAGCAGCATTTTGCGTTTGGTCGCCGTTTTCTACTTTTTTGACATGTCCATCGAGTTTTTTACACATATCAATCACAAAACAGCAAACTAAGATATTAGCCAAGTTTTCCCCTGCCAACAACGTTAATTGGCGAGTAATTAAGGATATTTGCAGATAATGAGAAAAGTGTCCACGACAAATTCCACCGTTAAAATTAATCGCATAGGGCCTACACTTCCCCCAAACCCACTAGTTTGAATTCAACCAATCAGAGATGCAGGTTTAGTTATGAGCCGTTGCTAAAAATAGATTCAAGACTTTGCGTTGGTACAACCAGTGAGTTGTATATGGAACTCCCTGGTACAACTGCCATATAGACTGTACACAAATCAAGGATGGTGTTGCATTACACAATGACGTTCGTAGTGTTTAAATATTCATATTATGGGCGAGGTTTATTGGGATCCCAACGGAAAATATCTTGGAGAAAAACAAAGTTGAAAGTTGCAAATTTCTCGACTTTTATGCCACCATTTGAAGTAAGATTTAAATAGATAAGCTGGTTATGTATATCGTTATGGCATAGTGGAGTCAGTGAGGTTGAGAAAAATCATAGAAAAAGACGCAAAATGCTGCTTTAAGCCACCGTATTGCTATGAATGCAATGTGTATAACTCAATTTTCTAAACACTCTGCTCACTCGCAGTTGAACACTCTATTAGACCTTTAAACTTTAGCATGCTAGAAGCACTGCCAAAAGTGTTGACAAGTATTTTATAATTCTGGATCTGAATCTAACAAACTATTTCCTAATGTCGACAATAATGTTAGACAATTAGACAATTCAATGTTTCAATGAGGAAGCATACTTTGTGGGTGGCAGAACTTAAAATGATTGTTGAAGTTGGAATTTGAGTGACCATTTTTTAATTTTTCTAGCATATTTTAGGACAATACTGATGAACCTGTAAGGTCTCGACCTCACCTTCATATTCCGTTTCTTAAGGAAATGGAAATGGATTTACTTGTTCGTTATAGAAAAAATCAGAAAGGCAGAACTGTTCATCGTAAACTGCCATGATGATGACACATTCGTGGCCAAATACACAGTAATAAACTTATGTTAAACCTTAAATAAGTATACTTTCGCTATAAATCATGCTATCAGATGTCGTTCGTACCCCTATGGCACGGACGATTTACATAGTACACCTTATTATTACACAATCAACTATTTCATCCAAATATCCCTTTCGAATGGGACCAACCATAACGCTCAATACACTTCCCTGCCTTGAACACTATTGCTATAAGGGACATTTTACACATTTTTATTTTGTATCTCAACATGAAAACGTTCTCATATATTTACCTTGAAAAAATGTTATTTTTAATAAGTCTGTTGCGTACTGAATGTAATTGATGTGCCCTAGTCATTATTCATTACCTACCAATGTTCACATTGATCTGATACATGATGCATGACCTAATGCATGGTGAGTTGAGAGGTTTTATTTATTATTATTACTCCTTTTTTTTTTGGCAATTACCTTCCACCAACTGTTTTTTAGTTAATATGACCTTAAGTATTTCATATTACAGATATCAAAATAGTAACCGTAACCTGGAGGTGAAATTCGTAAATAAAAAAATAAAAAAATATATGTTGCTCTTGTCGATGTAATCGACGGTAGGCCTTCCTCAAGTGGTAACATGTTTACTTTCAACAGGACATTTTGTCATAAATATACTGTTATAAGTTGGTTGATATGACAACAGACTCAAGGGCGCGTTGTTGTGTACATTTCAATGACATAAAAAAAAACAGAACTTGTCATCACATCGTGTTTCATTAGCCACCAACTCAAAAGCGTGTATAGCTTTTTACTACTTATGTTTGGCTTATATGGTTTCAGGTAAATATCGTCAAAGGAGCAGTGCTGGCTTACAGTAGCTATCCTAATTATGGACTGCCAAAAAAAAACAAAAAAACTTTGTAATATATACAACGTCATACTTTCAAGTACGTTTTAAGCATAATGTTTTGTATCTCTTTAAGCTTCTCTCAATGTCAACTCTTGTCACAAAGCGTCTCTTTCGTTGGTAGTGAAGAATATATTTTTGAGATGTCACTTATGCAGTACCATAATAAGCTATAAACATCAAAGTGGAAATATACTAGAGTGAGCGAACGAATTAACTTCCCTGGCGAACACAGACAACTACTTGAAAGCTTTCTGTTCTACAAACTTGATTTAGCACTGGATTATTCAAATAAACATAAAATCAGAAAGATTACCTTTTTGACATAGTTAAGGCACATTATAGTTTACATTGTGGTCAGTTAAGTAGTTAAATAGGCAGTTGTTTTTAACTTCAGTTATTTTTATGTATCATATATCATTTGGTTTTGTCACATCAATGCAATGAGACAAGCTGCTGATAATGGAAAAAAACGGAAACGATAAAAACAAAAAAACGAATTTGGTATATCTTAAGAAGGGTATCACCGACTTTCTGATAATAAAAACGAGTATAAAATGACTGCATCTCGCAAAAGTTCTCCGTATCAGCAACTGCATCATATTTTCTTCCATTAGCTATATTTCTACTCATGACACTGTAACATGGATAAACCATTTTGTAACGCCTTAGTCAAGTGTGAGAAGTAATTTCATGTTCCGTTTGGAATTGATTAAGACTCTTAACACCTCTACCAGACAAGAAACCTTCATATATATGCCTATGCAGACAGAGTGTCCTTTTGCAGGCGTTAAACCAAGGCCATTTAAATTGTTCTGTATAGTATACACGTGTTATAAATTCTTTATCATTTGCTACACCTCAAGTTCACGTACACAGCAGTGTGCGACCTACTTAGCCTATGAACTATATACGAGAAAGTACAACCAGGTTTACTGACAAGAATGTAGACATATTTGAGATGATCTTGCAAAGGGCAACTGACTTTAACGTTACAAGAGATATTTGACAGAGTATTGTAGAAAAGCACCCACCCCACATCCCAACCCCCCACCCACCCCCACCCTCCAACCCCTCACCCGAAAACACAAAATACTTTCAGTAAATATTAGGAATCTCATACTTATATCACGATGTAGTGGATTGTTAGCTCAGTGGTTAACGCCGGTGCCTTCCAATCATAAGGTCCTGAGTTTGAGTCACTGCAAGATTAATGTATGTCGTCCAGTTACAGAGTTGTTGACAATTCATAACCATGGACGTTAAATATGAATCTAAGAAACTGACTTCGGTCAGCTTGCGGCTTTGATAAGCCAATGAGGCTTCTTCGCGAGTTCCTGCTTGTAGAAGGATCTAAAATACATACATACATGTACGTAAAATTAAGACTATATCAAAATAAGTGCTGCACCGATCATGATACACAGGATAATATTATCATATATGTTTGATTCAGTTGTGGATACGATATACGACCTACTTAGCTACGAAACTTCTTTATAAAAGTGCACAAAGGAGAAAGTAAACACGTCTTAGGTCAGCTGAAAAATGAGAATGTGCCTCGCAATAATTGAAACATACTTTTGACACAGTATCCTGGATAGTACCACCACCCCTCCCACAAAGGGAAGAAAAAAAGGGGTTGCGTGATAACAGGTAGCCCATCGATAAAAATCTTATTCTCAGAACACAATATCGCAATAAAAGTTGTATGCATTTTTTTCCTATGACACCCTACTTGAAGAACAGTGAAAGGTTTAATGTCGATGACGTGACAAATGGAAATTTGATAATGTTACTAGATATGCTGAATTCAGCTGTAAGAAACCATCTACAACCTACTTAGCCTTTGCTTTCAAGAAAGTGCAATCACAGAGCAGAATCTTTTGGCAACAACAATTGTGGACAGATCTGAGATGAGCTGACATCTGCTTCTGCAGTTGCATGAGATATACACTTGGCAGAATATAATGAGAAGAGAAAACATAGTTGGAAAAATGAAGAAAAACAGCGCCTGTATATACTTAATCCACGAGTAGATTCTCACATTCTTCACAACAAAATTAAAGATCAAGACTTATATCAAAATAAGGCTGCTTTTGGTTTCTGTTATGTAGTAATGTGTATACTTCACGCTGAAGTGCGGTGTGAATGTATTTACCTAAATGCCATCCGTTGGTCGTGTATGTAAAACAACAGGTGTGAAATTATAAGTATAATGAAACACGACCTAATATTAGATCTTTTAATGTTTAACAGTATAAACCTCTCACGGTGCACGAATCGATCATACCACTGTCAAGGACAGCCGAATGGTATTATATTTCTTTTCAATTTTATATGAAATTGAGATGTAAGCGGTGATCCGAATATTAAAACAAACAAACAAATCTATATAGGAAGAGAAATGAAATCTCGTCCAGTTTGGGATATATTACGCTGCAATAATAATGTAAGCTGCTGCCGTTTGCCGGTAACCCATAGTTATACCCATTTAATCTTCCCCTTGCATATTTAACTGACGTGACGTGTTCTTGATATCAATATAACAAGACATATTAGACACTGCAGATGCAACACAAACCTTACTCTTGAACTGTTTTTAATTTGAAAATGTCTTTTTTATCTATATTTGACAGACTATACCATAAAATCAGTAGTTA
The DNA here is from genome assembly GCA_000934455.1 of Apostichopus parvimensis. Classification (NCBI taxonomy): domain Eukaryota; kingdom Metazoa; phylum Echinodermata; class Holothuroidea; order Aspidochirotida; family Stichopodidae; genus Apostichopus; species Apostichopus parvimensis. Next base: position 68,128 of record KN883044.1, read on the forward strand.
ATTGAGTCGAAATTACTGATCCAACGAAGGACCTCAAACTAAATTAAGTTTACCCTTCAGGTAAGGGAAGTGCCGTATTAACGATTGCTATTCTAATAACAAATTCATATACTATATACTGGTTAAATCTGTTCATTGCCGTTTTGAGGCACATATTCCCTAAGGAAGAAGTATGCCTACTCAGAAGCGATTTTATATGACTATATAGTCTTATCATTCATATACAGTCATTGAAATGCAATGATAAAAGGATATCATATTCAAATCCCATCCTGTTGATTTAATCCTCATGTTTTCAAACTTTATAGAGTTGTATGACTCGTCCTACTTCTGTACTTCATTTCTTATTTAAAAGGAGTGATGTCGTAGGGTGTAAAGCTTGTGAAATGTAATCTACATCAAAGCCACAACATACACTGTTTAGGATTGACATCAGTGCTAATAATTTCGTAATACAAGATGGCGTCAACGAAGAAGTTTACTTCACATTTCGATGTTTTATAGGATATTGTTTTGTCCCGAATCGATTTATCCAACGGACGAATTAACTGCACATACATTAATGTTTGCTTTAATCAGTGGCGTAGGAAAGTACTTTTGAGTGGGGGGGCTGAAGACTGATGGCCGGCCTGGGGGAGGGGTCTTTTTTTTGCATTTCCAGGTGGCGCCTCAGATGCAATTTGGTGCAATATAGCACACTTCAACACCCACTCCATTTTGTAAATAATTTTGCATTTTCACCTGGCCTTAGATGCAATTTGGTGCTCCAAATGAGATTTTTTTCTCATTTGGAAATGAAAAAGGGGTTTTCTGACTTGCGGAGCGGGGGGGCGGAATGATACTTCCGCCCCACCATATTTTTCACTGGGGGGCTGGCGCCCCCCCCCCCCTCCCCAGCCCCACCGGTTCCTACGCCCTTCGAATCATTTATTTCATGGTGGTTTATTGGAGATATCATACATGCTTGTTATATATGTTAAGTATTATATTCATGTGTGGTCAAGGAAATTATGATCAAGACGTGTATCGTCAATAGTTGTACAACATCTCTATTGAAGATGTTGAATTAAGTTTTCGATCTGCGTATAATTTAGAGTTTGTTTGGTTTCTTTATTATTATTATTATTATTTTCTTTAGAGCTGTTCGGTGTTGATAGAGTGTAGCACGATGATACAAAGTTATCCAGAATATTTATTTCTATAGGTTATTTTAAACCAACGGTTGTGAGTCCCCTGGTTCATAAGAGATAAGTCTATTATAGGTGCGCAAATAAATCAACCAGGAATTTCATCAATTTGTCTCTGTTGATATAGAAGGTATCAATGATTGATCAGTTACATAAGGCTAATCGCATCAGGGTAATGTCTTATACGATAGAATTAATTTGCTACACATTGTTATACTAGAACATGCATGAGATGATAAGTGATATAAAACAGGCCTTTATAAACGATCAATTCTCATGTATAGTAAATGTTAAAGTTCATGCACTTTAATAACGATATCGATGTGTAAATTTTCTAATTTTGCACCCGATACACACAGAAATCACAGTGACTACTATAAATCTTGCAGTTTTGTACACAAGTGAAAACTGGATCGTGCTATAAATAGGTAGCATGTGCTATTAGGATTACATTAAGAACTGTAGAGGATATGTTTAATCCCAACAAATCCTTTTTGATGCATTTTACAAATCCTCAGTTCTTACTGTAATCGTGGTAAAGCACATGCTACCGATGTATCAGATTTATCAGCACGACCCAGTTGTAACAAAAATTTAAAATCTTCAGTATAGTTAGTGTGAATCGACGCTGAATTTTGAGGCAAATTTTTTAAGGTTAGTACCGCTCTATTCGGTACTTTTATGTCAGGTTTCAATGCGATCGTACAAACAGTATAACCAATTCCGAAGCTATATATCTAAAAGAGAAACATTAGGCTATATTCATACTGTCAACTTAAGAACTTTAAAGCTGGACATGTTAATTGAGTTTGTACCAAAAAGTCCCAAATGGGTGTAAACGAAATCGAATTTACTTTGCTTCGAAGTTACCTACGTATGGACTTTCCCATCTACCACAACCATGCACGAAATTGATAAGGTTTTAGCACTACGCCCTCTATTTCCAACATTACGAACACTCCACACGTTATCTCGTTCTCATTATCAATTTTCTGCATTCTCGATCCATTATCAGCCAACATCCAATGATACGGAGTTTTCCTGTATAGGAGTAGGCGTACCAGTGATGATTTTGATTCTATAAACTTGTCATCTTTTTCTGTACGGTATGAATCCAAAATAGGGCAAAATATTCTTATGAAATTCTTCCGTTTTCTCTTGATTTTCCACTTCATATCATTGAATAAATATATATGTAATTATTGCATTACTTTTCGTCTAACGCTAGAGATAGACTTTGATTTACCATAGGAATAATTACAACTATACCATACTACTAGGACAAATTTATGCGACCTTATCACGACGGACGAATTGTGATGGACTTTCGCATAATTGTCTAACTTACTGTGGGTGTGAGCCAAAATTATCAACCCGAAAAAACTGCCTGATTTTCGTGGTTTTCTGGAGGTCATCACATATTGAACAACATGCTTTCTTCGCTAAATTTGGAATTCCAAATCAGCCGTGTGATGTGAAATTAATTAAGATGGCGCTCTTTTACTTTTTATGTTATATGTTAAATATAGCAAATGTTTTAGTCGCCCGTACCTATTCCATTGCCACACTCAAATATCTCCGTCTAGAAGATTTCAGTTTCATATCGTACCTGTCATCTGATGACGGCTGATGGTTTGGCGTGCCATACATGGCACTTGTAACATTCCACTTCGTGACCGTTAAAAGTTTTGAGCTACAAGAGGAGCAAGATCAGTTTCCTATATCCGAAATGTATGGAAGCGTTAAGGTGCCGTCAAATGTTCAGATCGTTCTCTGCATCGTTTTGCTGCCATCATCATTTTGTTGAAAAATATTGAAATGATAATGTTCTGACCGTAGTGAAACATTTCGCTCATAAATATGTTCACGACAATTATTAACTGATCAATTTTTCAGGTTCCTGCTAACTCTTGAAATATTGACATCCTGATGCGAGCGTTATTAATCATTTTGTTGCAAAATATTAATTAAGTGATCAATTTATATCATGTTTCTACAATTTGTTGAAATGAAGACTTTTGAACAAAGTTCATCATTTTGCAATCAAATGATGAATCGGTGAAAATAATAGGGATCAATTCATCACATTGCTGCAAATTGTTTTTAAATTGACAACATGTGATAAGTATTCTGTTGTCATTTTGAAGCTCAACGGAGGATTTCTCACATCAGATGTTAAGATATTGTTATTATGTTCAAATTGTAAATATTTACTGAGCAAACACTCACTTTGTTGAACATTGTTACTAAATTTGCAAAAGGATCTTAACATTTTGACATCATCTTAACGTTTTCCATAGAAATGACTAAATGATATCGTTGACGCATTTCGAAAATCTCTAATTTATCTTCAATTATTCAGCTTACTACACCATCAGCAATGGTTTTACTTATCTTAATTATCCAAGCTTTACAATAAGAATAAAACTTGAAAAGATAAACGAATTTAATCATCACCCACTGTATGCTTATACATATTTTATTCTAACTGTGCAATGGTATCTTGAACATAATTTCACCGTGCAACAAAATGGAGAAAAAGTATTCCTGTGTTCATAATAATTTTAGTATTGGTAGTGTTGGGTTGTTTCACCTCTGCTCTAACATTTCGCTTCATGTAGCATAACCGATGCGTAACCGATAGTCCAACTGTTATAAACTTTTATAACATTAAAAGCATTGTTTGTGTCTACCGACACCCTACAATAAGCACAAACGATACCAAAGTAAACCAAAGAGTACCGTGTGTAAATGCGAATGTCCCTTTCTAAAATACTGGAAAGATCAGTTTAGGAACTAGCAGGGGTGTCTGACAGGTGCATCGATACTTTCAATAATTTAATTTTGATGTTAATGAATTATTTACTCTCTGTATCTATGATTGAGTTTCGTTCAGCTCACCAAATAGTTGTGAGTTTAAAATTATCCATTTTTGCAATGTTTTTAGTACTTCAAGCAATACTGCCGCTGCTACCAAATAGAGGGCGGTCTTTTGCTTTTCTAAAATGGAATACATCCTTCCGTTTGTTGTCAGTAACTAAGATTATGTTTAGCTTTACAAACAGAACACAATCTTTAGTGTTCACACAATTAGTCTATATAGTTCAAGACTTCTTGCACCCACTTCAATGAAAAATCATTAAATACAAATAACATTAATTTTTTTCTCCATACAACATGTACCAAGCACAATTAGCACTATAAAGGCTATTTGTTATTTAATTAAAACGCAGAAAGTGGATAACATCAGCACTTTTTCAAAAAAATTAATCTTCGGTCCGTCCTTTGGGGTAACACAAATCTGCTCTTTTCAATTTTCATATTTGGTTTGAGTAGAAGAGGGCTGATGGAAGAATTATAGGGGTCGAAGGATCATCATGGTATACATCATGGTGGGTTAGGGGTTGAGATGGACACATGACAGTTGCTTTTCAATACACATTGGTATTTGTTTGCCAATCGATCTGTAAACGTTCCAATCTCGATATGAAGGAAAGAGAAATTATTATCTTAATTAATCGCAAGTCAAGTTCAGCTTTGAAACTGATATCTTATGCACTTCGCCCAGATTATCATGTAAATATAAATTAACTCTAAAAGCACTGTTTTTGACAATTCGATTCCTGAAGTAACACTTTCAAATTGGCTTTTCTTTCGAATCTTGGGAAGTCTTTGAACAAAAAATCGCTTCATTGAGAAGCAAGTGTCAAACCTAATAGTAAATGTCTCCCTCAACCCAAAATTATTTTGTCGTTACAGATGGGAATGTGTGCATAGTAAACCTATAGTACGAGTTTTGATCTTGCCATTTGGGATTTTTGTTAGTGGTCACGAATTAGGGAGATAAAGTTTCATCAGTTCCTCTCCCATACCCCCCCCCCCACCTCCCACTCGCCCCCAGTAGCCACTGAAACTAAGAATAAAATACGGAATAGACGTCATGCAACAGGCCACTTTGAATAATAAGGATGGCCAAATCATAAATATTCACTATAATTCAATGCTAAATGTATTGTTTATTTCTTAAGTACTTCTATGAACATAAACAGAATGCCATTCAAGATGCTACCCCGTTATGTCCTTGAGTATTAGAACTATATTATTTATCCAGGCTCACCAAATAAGGTGACAGCTACATTTTGGCTCTTTGTTTCAATACGTCACCATTTACGTGTTAACTATTTAACACCTTATTTGAAAAGTTAATGCAGAGGACAAAAGTGAATACAATTATCCGAAACGTTTTCTTTCGTTGACTTTATAGCAAAAGACTAGTTTGATGTGTAATGATACCTGGAAAGATTGGTTTCAAACAACCCTGACGCTTAATTCTTTTACAGGGTGAACGGCAACTAAAATATCCTTTATTTATCGAAAATCAGAAGTGTAGAGAGTCAGCTTCGGGCCCTGGGGACAATTATGCCACCAGGCCTCGTTTCCTTCACTCTTCAGTTTCCCTACGGTTAATATGAACATGAGATATCACTATTAATTATCCTATTTTTAACCGCCAGCTCCATGCTTTCACGGTCTGCTCAATTGATATCGGGTCTTTACATCCCGATCCCCTCGCTTAAGCCTAAAGAGAGGGGGTATAGGGGTCGGTGGGTTCCGTCCAAAATATTTTCTCTCTAATGAGATGGCTTACCTGGTAATATATTCACGTAACCAGCAGACGATATTTACAATAGTGAGGATAGCACTGTTTGGTCATAATTTGGTCATATTTGAGCCTTGAAATAGCTTTTTTTATTTATTATTTACAGTGCATGTCTTTGTAAACAACTCCTCGCCAAAAAGTGTTTTTCAAACGTTCTTATGTCGTCGCATTTATTCTCTATTGTTGGCCTCTCCATAACATACATGCCTTCTAGTAACATTAAGAACCCCTACGAGGTTTAAATTAGTATTATCAGCTCTTGCAATATTGAAGATACTGACCTTTCGGATAAGTAAAAAAAGTCTCTCATGCTTAAAATCAAGAGGCCTTTTTCTTTTCTTTTTTGTTAGAATTTAAAAAGATATAGTATATATAAATGAGCTACCTGTGGAAAAATAATGAAACTTCGAGAGACGACGAAGGCTGGCTATGATACGATTGATTACAAAATTCCTGGGCATTGCCCAGGCACCTGTTTACAGCCTAACTTAATACCCTCATCACCTTTGAATGAAACCAATGTTTAGCATAATTTACATGTACAATCTAAGATTTTGATTATGATTAAGAACAATTACTAATGAAACGAAGAATAGCTTTGTCGTAGTCGAGTTTAACGTTAAGTCACACTATTACTAAAGAAATTAGGTTCGATACAATTGTAAGACATATTATGTATGTATGTATTTTATATCCTCCTGTAAGCAGGAACTCGCGAAGAAGCCATCATTGACTTATCAAAGCCGCAAGCTGACCGAAGTCAGTCTCTTAGATTCATATTTAACGTCCATGATTATGAATTGTCAATTGTCAACAACTCTGCAACTGGAAGACATATATACATTAATCTTGGAGTGACTCGAACTCGGGACCTTATGATTGAAAGGCACCGGCGTTAACCACTGAGCTAACACTCCTGGTGTTAATGGAATACCATAATGGAATACCATGAAACAAAAATAAAACTGTTCAGTTTTACATGATTTAAAGGTAGCGTCGAGTCAATGGCGGTTATTTTCCTGACGTGAGTCAAGTCAGTGCCTGAAGGTATTATATTGTATCTATGTGATAGCACGTACAGAATTGTTTGAGTCACCTTAGAGCCAAGATTCTCTCCAATAATACTACTATACTCAGACAGCAACTGTGTGCTGTACAATGTAACTATACATCAAAGGATCGACATTTGTTTCTTAAACATTGGATAACCGAGCTTGAGTTCAACACATGCGGAAAAAGGTATACTTTGCAGGTGTATATATATATATATATAAACCATTGCAGATGGGATTATGTAAAAGTAACGTGTGTTGGTGGTTCCTATAATTCAATAATGGTAAGAGCAAGTACACTTATACCATTTAGTACAATCATATAGTTCCTCCTGCTTTTACCTCATCAAACTCAAATTGCAGTTACCAACAAGAGGTGAGGATGTTAAAAAATACTTGCTTAGACACAGATATGTCTTAGTTTGGCATGTTAATATAAACTGATAAAAATATTTCATATACCGGAGAGGAAACCTTTTAAATCGTTATTAAAATGACCCAACTTGACTCCTATTTATCAACGTAATTGAACTCCGTTTTGCATGGTTTACAGCAGTCTGTAATGAGATATTAAAAAACAAAGTGTGCACATGTTTATCATTCCCTTATTTCCTCTTTATGTTGGCTACTTTTCAGATGACGTCTTTCTATATGTTGTCTTTATTCCATTGGTTTTGAGTTAAATGTGAAATTATTATCATAATTATAGCCCAGGGTAATTTTGTTCATCCTGGTCTTGTGAAAATCGATGCAAATCACATTCTCAAAACATTACAGGGGCTTTTTGGAATCATCATAATACGAATTTTTTGAAAGGTTTTTTTCTTATCCTATTGTGTCTTATCCCTCTGGTGTGTCTTATCCCTCTGGTAAATTGCAAATACTTTTATCAGACGAATATAAGGAAGAAGTAAAAGTCCAATGAAAGAATACCAATTCATATTTATTAGAACTAAAATACAAGAAAAGAAATACATTTCCTTCCACTTTAAAGATAGTTACATTTAGATATATGACAAACTAAAGGCCCTTTGTGGCATTTCAAGACAGCCGCAGGTAAAACAATATTTTCCGGTTATCGACTGGCTTGTATACCTTTGGGGACTTTGAAGAGAAATGATAAGATGTTAAACAGGGATTGCATTTGAAAGCTTCTTTTCTTATGTTGAATCAGACGACGACGTTTTTCACCACTTGTGGTCTGCCATATGAATAATATTGTAATATACTTTTTTTACTAAAATTTTAATACTCTTAAAATTGCACAAAAAGAAGCATTACAAAGCTAATGTTCGTGGACATAGATATAATATACAATGTATGCTAAATTTGCCACAGGCTGATACTACACACATACTTCGCCACTAGAAGCAAGATACACACCGGAAACATTAATCTCAGAATGCTGCTGTTAGTTTACTAAAAGTGGTTCGAGAACAGCTGAATTAAGCAAAAACCTCGAAACATTGCACTAAATTTGTGGCGTGATGCATAACAAAAGATTATAATTACTTGGTTTGTTAAAATGTTTGAGATATCACGTAAAACAAGGTAAATAACTCAGTTATTCAGATATCCATGTAACTGTGGTAACTTTAAGTATATCCATAGTGTAGTCATTTTGTGTGCATGGATGTCAATCAATTTTGATCGAATTAACATAGCTACATATCAACGTCAAATATAGCTTTTATTTGTCAGCTAGGACTCCCTACATAGACGTATCTACTCATAAACCTCTTAAAAATGGGAAAAGTCTCATGAATTTGACATTTTTCTGTGCCTGTTTTCATCGCTTCCCCCATACATGCCTAACTTTATTAGTGATATATTATCAAAGTTACTGATCTTTAAAATGCAAACCTATTACAGTAACCATTACCGGAATTTTATGGCCAACGGTTCGTGACAAAACTGCAAATTTAGTCCTTAAGGACTTTTATTCTTTCTCCTGTTCCCCATTCTTGGCCTAATTTCTCAAGTAGGAAAGCGATGAAACGTCTCTATTATAGTCTTGTTTTTATGTTATTCAGTCCGTTGGATGACGTAGACATATACTTACCCTTTTATGATTGGTTTCTGTCACTTGAGCCCAAAGGCGAAAACTACCCTGTGATGATGGAGAAGAATTTATTTAAAGCGATTTATATAGCAAAAAGTTTTGGAAGAGCTGATATACTCATATGATCATTATCTCTGATATAGTAATCATAGTGGTCAATACTACCTTTCATGATATTTTTTTTCTTCCGCAAAGACTTCTATGACAATAAATGGATCAAAACCGTCGACTTTTGTTTATCAAGGGAGACAAATCCCTACCATTATCATTGGGCTGTGAGGTAGAGATATTTGTCTAAAAGCATCCCAAAACAACTAAAAAATCTCATAATTTTACCATTTGGGACACATCACCCATTTAATGTTACTTCACAAACAAGGTTGAAGATTTGATCAAGTTTACATACGTCATCAACGAGCCAGTTGTCATTCATATTTTTAACTGATTACATTTTTTCTGACATGTATAGATGAGATTTGCAAATGTTGACATCTGAACTAAAATCTATTAGTTGACGAAATGACGGTATAGGGGGTTCAGTGTCAACACAGTTCACACTTTACCTTGGAAATATAATAAAGATAAAACAGAGAAGGTAACGGTTGCGGATCCTATAGTGTCACGGTGACGTCATCCATTTACCAAGATGACAGCTCACAGACACGACTATTAGAGAAGGATCTTCCAAGAGGATCAACATTGTTCTTAGCTGGTTGAGGGAGTTTGTCTATACAAAGATCGTAGGCAAGCTGCTACATAAGCTAAAGATGACTGTTGTGTCTCTTTGAGCCCTTTTATCTCTTGTTTTATAATAATGAGTAAAGATGACGTCAATTATTTGTTTAATGACCTGAGAAGAGAAACCTTGCATGATGGTGTATAGTCTATTCTTAGCTACTACGTTGTGTGGTATCATCAATATAAACCCAAATGTAAAGCTTTAAGCGTGCCCTATTTGTTTTTATGATCTTATTTGTATTTGAAAAGTACTCCATATTAATATCTTGTTCATAACTTTATTTTTTTTCGAATAAGTTTAAATATACCTTTTGAAGTAAGAATTGTTCTTTTATATCGAAGTTAGATAGATAACATAGACAATAATATGTAACAATTCCGTTGGTCGACGACACGTCACTTCCTGTTAACTTAGCATAACATCATGTGACTTGAGCGAAATAAATGTACAGTATAGAAAGCAACAACCGTGTTAGTATATATGAATGGTCCAGCACTATGCAAACGGGCATGTTTTAGCTAAAATCTCCAATTCTCATCACTCAGTTTGCAAAATGTGGACGTCTTCATTTTTAGTGAGCTCATATCGATTTTGATACCCTTCGTTAATGTGAATGATAACTAAAGTGCAACATTGGATATAAAAGAAATGTGTGATAGCAAGAATAAAACGTTAAGTTATGCAATAACGGCAACGAAATGTTTCTATTATCTTGGCATTCTTGAATCAGCATAGTCTTTGCCTAGTGCATTGCCAATTTCATTGTACGTTGGAAGCTGAGGCCTTATATACAGTACAGCCTAATTGTTCGCAAGATCTATGCATTCGTATTTGTGTGTACCAGTATAGTCTGTGTTCAGTCTGTTCAGGATTTGACCTCGGGTCACGAAGAAACCCGGATTCGTTATCGACACCATATATTTGGAGAGTATGAAAGTAGGCTAATGTAAAGCAGGACCACATGACCTGTTGTCGACACTAAGCACACTACCAAAATGCTGCTTAAATTTATTCACAAAATCTGCCAGCCGAATACTCAAACTCATTACATTTAATACCTGAGGCAGAAAGTGTAAATTAAATCGATTAAATATTTAAGAGTTTATTTGGTGACAACGGAGAACGAATAAGTCATGAGAAAGCAAAACGTAAATAAAACATAACGTAATTCATTAAAAAGAGGAGTTTTGTATTTCTTTTTATCTCTTCTTAAGCTGTTTTGACTCAAAAAACAAAAGTTGCAATTCCAAATGAAATTCATTAGTATACATCACGTGACATTGCTGATGACGTTGGTGGGTGTATAATAACCTAAGATAGCAAGCTTAAATAACAACTGTGTCAAAAGCTGTTAAATAGATGAAAGGTATATATAATGCATAGTTGTAGAGAGAGAGAGAGACCTCAATAGAATTGATTTATCTGTTCTTCACATAATCGACATGAGATACGGTACTGTACTGATGATTTGCATTATAAGACCCCGAATGAGGATTTATAAATGACAATCCATAAGAGTGAAAAACGACCAAAAACGTTAGCATATTTTGTGATCATAAGTTGATCATTTTACGATATATAGCATCGACATCCAGCGGTTTGTCAAGCTGTGTATAGTAAATCCGCGTGACCGGTGCAGTCAGTTGTGGTGGAAATCTTTAAATAATGTTTGGGAAGATGATGCAATGGCTAACAAATTATATAGTCTTTGAAGCCCTTATCTCGTTCCGTTTTACACCGCATCGCGTCTCTCTTTCAATATCCGTTCGGACATTTTTGGACTAGAACGACGAAATTGTAAATGTTTTTAGAAATTTCCTGTTGAAGAACCCGGGTTCTTTTTCTAAAAGTCAGAATGATTCGAAGCTGAATTAATGTCAGCTTACACACATGATTACTCCCATGGTATAGCCACAGGTGCACTAATCTTCAACTTCATTAGATCAACCATCGCTGTTTGTCATGTCTATGATAGAAAAGTCCATTACATCTTATTCTTTAGGGCTTCCAGATAGACAATGACAATTAAACTTTTGACGAGAGAGTGGCAAATATGCAGCGATTGTGGACCTACATTCGCTCAAACGAACAGCGATAACCCAGGCAAAAAAAAACACGTTCTTGATTTTAAATCAGAATATTTATAGAAGGGCTCTGACATCGTCAGTCTTATCTCCATGATTATCGAAAATCAGGAAGCAAAGTTTTTTTATTTTTGGCAACACTAAAAATATCATTACATGTTTATGAAATGAACACAATGTCAAAATGTATTCTTTGTAAATGGATGTATTATGAGATGTGGATTGGAGAGGGCTTCTATAGGGAAAACTGAAGTATACAATGAAAGGAATAACAACATGTTCCGTACGTTTCAAGTCCTAAAAACATATGAACTAAGATCAAATATATTAATGGTATTAAAAGAATTCAAAGCTAACTGTGATGAGTTTATTTCTCCCTTTAATTATAGGATGGATTAAAGGTTACATAATGGTGTTATAAATTTATGTAAAATCTACAATAAAATATAAGATGGTGTAAAGGATGTATATTTCCTGTGGATAACTAAAATAAACTAAATCTGTTAGCAAACTGCCTATCCACTAGAGAGCCTGTTTAGGAGAATGTATAAAAGTAAGTTGGCCTGACGTTTTGATCCTAGCAGGATCTTCTTCAAAGGATAAATGGTAAGTAACAGTAACAGAAGGGACAAAAAAACGCACAGAATACAGACAGGTAAAAGAGCATGGTGAACACAAAGAGATAGATGTAAGGGGATTAGTAGACAAGGGATGGAGAGAAGAAAGAAAGAAAGAAACCAACATGGGAAGAGGAGGGGTGGGAGATAAACAGTGGAGGGAAAAAGAGAGGATTAACGGAATCCTCTCTTTTTCCCTCCACCTCTTTGTCCCTCCACTGTTTATCTCCTGTGTATAACTAGTGTAACATTATAAACACAATGAAATCAATCACACTATACACGCATAACCGATTAAAGAGTTATTATCCAAGATCATTTAAAGGTCGTATACGGTATCGGTAATAAAACAAACTTTCAAAGTGATTTAAGCTTGGTAGGCGGAATTGCATTCCAACGCGAAATGAAGTCATTCATGAAAAATGAGACTGAGTGATGAACGTTTCAAGATAAATGTCCATCATGCCCAATAGATACATGATTGTAACCACGGGCGTCTTGTATATGATAGTGCATTTTGTGGTGATTGCGAAATTATGGTGATACCATATTATCAGGAAAGACCGGGTATTTAAAAACACATGATGTTCCTCTAAAGTTGTACCAGAAATACCGCGCATACACGTTCTGAAAATGAATAGAACAACACTCTAACTTTGTGAGACTAAATTAAAACAGTGACTGTATTGTATGAAGTGGTTAATAACTGGCATCTGATCAAGAACAAGCGATCGATTTTAACCACAAAATATCTCTAAGACTGAGCTGGATATTTGATCACCTGTGAATAATTATACATGACCTAGTCAAAGTGACATAAAGTTAAAGCTCCAAAGAAGCAGTCCAGCAGTTCTTTTAATGTTAATTTTTTTTTCTATCGAGGCAGCCAATTGAAATGATTTTCAACTGTCTTTGCTCAGGAAGGAAGATTGACTAGCCGTTAAGATGGAAATAATGCGCCAAGCACGTGATCACTTTAGGCTAATCAGGACGTCAATTAAAGGGAAGATTAAGTGAAGGCGAATAACTTTCTTCTGCCAAGAATTTCTCAACGTATGTAAACATCCACCTAAAGGTTGTCGCCTATAGGTACTACATGCATACGCCTCTTCTACGGATTTTTAAAGGTATACAATTGTCAGTTAGACCGGATACACCAAGCATTTAATTATTGCTCTTGACAATTTCCTTCAAAATTTTAAGTTGTACAGAATTTGCTAATGTATTTCTTTAACAAGTCAGCAAGATAACATTCTTTCATGTTTGGGCCGTGATGTTAATCGAATGTTTTACAATGTTTCTGACGTGATGGTTTGTTATGTTGATAAGGTGTGAATCAAGTGACTTTATATGAAACTTAAATATGTTATTTCAGCTGAGCCTGATTGCACGATAGCTGTGTCAACTTTATTGAAATCTTGTCTTTCTTAAAACGGACCAGTACCTGTAATAATCATTCCTTTCAAAACGTACCTGTATATTAATTCCGCTATTATATTTTTCTTGTCGGTACGTTTTAAATATTACAATCTTCACGAAGCAGCGATTTATCAATATTTGCATAAACGTATACGCAAAAGTGCAAAAATATATTCTGCCCACAGTATAAGTATAATAAGAAACTATTTGGAATGTTACTCACAGGGAAGCCTCACCTTTCAAAGCCAACAATGTTGGTACTCACATAGAACACCTTTAAAAGCTAGCAATGTTGCTACTCACAGGGAACACCTTTAAGAGCCAGTACTGTTGTTACTCACAGGGAACACATTTAAGAGCTAGTGATGTTGTTACTCACAGGGAACACATTTTAGAGCTAGCAATGTTGTTACTCACAGGGAACACCTTTAAGAGCTAGCAATGTTGCTACTCACAGGGAACACCTTTAAGAGCTAGCAATGTTGTTACTCACAGGGAACACATTTAAGAGCTAGCAATGCTGTTACTCACAGGGAACACCTTTAAAAGCTAGCAATGTTGTTACTCACAGGGAATAACACCTTTAAGAGCTAGCAATGTTGTTACTCACAGGGAACACCTTTAAGAGCTAGCAACGTTGTTACTCACAGGGAACACATTTAAGAGCTAGCAATGTTGCTACTCACAGGGAACACCTTTAAAAGCTAGCAATGTTCTTACTCACAGGGAATAACACCTTCAAGAGCTAGCAATGTTGCTACTCACAGGGAAGCCTCACCTTTAAAAGCCAGCAATGTTGGTACTCACATGGAACACCTTTAAAAGCTAGCAATTGTATTACTCATATATAGGGAACACCTTTAAGAGCTAGTAATGTTGTTACTCACAGGGAACACATTTAAGAGCTAGCAATGTTGTTACTCACAGGGAACACCTTTAATAGCTAGCAATGCTCTTACTCACAAGGAATAACACCTTTAAGAGCTAGCAATGTTGTTACTCACAGGGAACACCTTTAAGAGCTAGTAATGTTGTTACTTACATGGAACACATTTAAGCGCTAGCAATGTTGTTACTCACAGGAATCACCTTTAAAAGCTAGCAATGTTGTTACTCACAGGGAGACCTATAAGAGCTGGCGCTACTCACAGGGAACACCTTAAAGAGCTAATAAGGTTGTTACTTACAGGGAACACCTTTAAGAGATAGCAATGTTGTTACTCACAGGGAACACCGTTAAGAGCTAACGATGTGGTTACTCACAGGGAACAGCTTTAAGAGCTAGCAACTTTGTTTACAAACAAGGAACACCTTTAAGAGCTCAGTGTTTTTACTCACAGGGAACACCTTTGAAAGCTAGCAATGTTGTTACTCACAGGGAACACCTTTCAGAGCTAGCGATGTTGTTACTCACAGGGAATACCTTTAAAAGCTAGCAATGTTGCTATTAACAGGGAATACCTTTAAAAGCTAGCAATGTTGTTACCCACAAAAAATGTATATATTTAACCTTCTAACTAACGATTTAAAGCTTGCCTCATAACATTAGTAGGACTACTCTTAAATCACGTCATGTCACTAGGTTATTTATTTCTCTTTTGTAACCAAATGCAATACATTTACTGAAATTGATAACCTAATAATTAAGTGAATAAAATATATTACGCATGTGCTAGAAAAGGACGTGCGGGATATTTCAATTTTATGGTATTTGATCAAATTAAATTACTTATATTTATTTAATGCAATCTGGTTGGTACTATGGTGATACTTTGACGTAGCCATTTATGATACGAATCATAGCAGTGTAGAGCTGGTATGTCAGATAACCGATAAATCTCAATAGTCAGAAGAGCACCATAGTTACTGGTATAACTATTGCTTCTTTTACGTATGTTGAATTCATGACATAAATATATTGTGACACACAGGTTGGAGGGCAAATTCAAGAGGAAGTTTTCCCTCCTTGGTGGAAATGTTGGTTACATTAAAGATGCTTGGATGCAAAATGGTGCCATATTTTCGTTAGTTATGGAACAATGTTTTCAACTGTTCAGGTTGTACTTTACATTTAAGTTACTTGTTTTATAAATGTACACTAAGAGAAGAGGGGGACAGCTGATCCGGCTACCCCCCCCCCCCGCCCCCAGTTCTGTAAATTGTCATGAATTAACGTCCAAACACAGTAACATGGACTTTCCACTCACGCAAACACTTACGAACACACCCACACGTAACAAACACATACATAGACGATATTTACAACGTACCATCAGACAAATATTATAAATCCTAAATCCGTCGATAAAACTTCCAAAGTTATAAATTTAGGTCAACATTTATTGCATTAGCCAAAACAAAATAACCACTATAAAACGCGACACGTCTTCGAAGCTGTATTTTTAATTGCCGATGATTTACAAGATCTATACCAAATCGAAGCTCACTTGATAACCTCTTTAAGCATAACTACGACAATTATTGAAATCAATTCCGAAGTTACAGAGAAAGTCATCGTAGAAACATTCTCCCCCGTGAATAAGCGATTTCATCTTTGGCTCCATCTTCTCATTTGAAATTTCTCGTTCTGAGAGATTAAACATGAAGCGCGTAGATTCTTTCACTCGATCAAACACACAATGTTTGTCAGACTTACCATTGACTTCATAGCGTTTTAATACTTGGAAGCTGCAGTCTTATCGAATGGAAGTACCTTTACAATTTCATACGTAGCATTTACACTCCACTGTGAGAGATATTTAGATAATGTGTGGTAAATCATTGTATTTTGCCTGATTCTTAGTCAGGTGCATGCAAGTTGATTTAATCGGCGAATTCGTAGACAGCCTTATATATTAGTACTCATAACGCACAACAATCTGACTTTTGTGGAGTTTTAACTCAGTAATAAGTAATAAACTTAACGATGCACTAACTCTTGAGGAACGTGTTACACACTTTAAAAACGTTCACTTTCCCTTTTCCTGCTATAAGGTTCATCGCGTTTATTTAGATGTCCTCATATTTCAGCTTTTGATGATATAAAGTATCACATTACTTTATGTCCGGGATCAGGGAGATCTTTTTATGGAAAGAAGATCTGTTGTTTTCTTCTACAGTGCGTCTGACTTTTTTCTACATATATACTTTTTTCACAGAGATATGCATGGTAGGTATAATGTGATACCTATGAAAACAACCTGGCATCTTTCTTTTATTGGATAATACTTTGAGTTTGTGAAAGGAATTAAAAGACAAAGAGATAGTTTGACAGTTCTTTATGGATTAATTTCAATATTTAACGAAAGTCAGCAGTATACGTCTAGACTGTTATAAGCAATTAAATATTAAGTTTCGGTTGCAAAGGTTATCGGAATTGCGCCGAATAGTAATTAAGTTCCTAAAGGTACGTTTTGGACCAATGTACTATAGTAGCTTCGAAATATTATGTTAGGCTATAGTGGATATTTACCACTGAAGGTGAAACTGTTACCAGACTTTTATTGTGTTAAACCGCTACTCATGCTTTTCGGATATCGTGTTTCATGGACATAAATATAAAACATAAATATAAAGTTTTACCTGGTAAGAAAGACCCATAATCAGCCCTTGAAGGGTGACAGGATAGAATTAAGGATCTGAGTAAACAAAATTGCTTGTGTTTCCCCCTTAAACATATACAGTGTTTGCAATGAGTTTCATACTCTGTTATATTAAGTTTGATAATGTAGATCACACTTATGGTCATATATTCGTAGCCATATTTAAACGCAAGGCGAGATCTTTCTTCTTTTGATCTCTCACTCCGTTTCCGTCTGCCCTTCAGTGACATTTAACAGTCTTGTTGTGAGAGTGTTATCCATAGAACTCAGACAGGATCGATGCGTGAACAAATCTTCTGCAAAACAAAATTTGAATCTCC
Organism: Apostichopus parvimensis; assembly: GCA_000934455.1. Lineage (NCBI taxonomy): Eukaryota > Metazoa > Echinodermata > Holothuroidea > Aspidochirotida > Stichopodidae > Apostichopus > Apostichopus parvimensis. Next base: position 85,870 of record KN883044.1, read on the forward strand.
GTTTTCGTAAAAGTCGTGAGAAAAGCCAGTGGCAATTTTTCTGGAATAAAGGCACGAAAAAGGAGGGAAAAAAGTATCCTCTCGGATTTCAAGAGTTAAGTTTTTCGACATTTTTTTTTTCAAAGTAATCATCGGAATTTTTGCGACACCCATCATCGTTATCTATATTTTTCCAGTTAGATTGGCGCTTCCTTGTTCTTGATCAGCGGATGATTTTTTTGAGGATGATTTTTGTTTTGATCGGAATAAGCTGTTGAGAGCGGTTACTTGTTACATAGAACTGGATTAATGTAGGCCTATACGATTCTTTGCGCTTGCTACCTGATAATACGTAAACTATATACATATATAAATGGATACCACTCTGCAGCTGTTATTATTTGCATCTCCCGAAGTCTGTTGACACGAGGAATGGACAATACATCTTAGCATCTTAGTACCGTGACTGATTTTACAAAGGTCTGTTGACACCAGGAATGGACAATACATCTTAGCATCTTAGGTGACTGATTTTACAAAGGTCTGTTGACACCAGGAATGGACAATACATCTTAGCATCTTAGTATTGTGACTGATTTTACAAAGGTCTGTTGACACCAGGAATGGACAATACATCTTAGCATCTTAGTTACGTGCCTGATTTTACAAAGGTCTGTTGACACCAGGAATGGACAACATATCTTAGCATATAAGAACCGTGCCTGATTTTACAAAGGTCTGTTGACACCAGAAATGGACAGTACATCTTAGCATCTTAATACCGTGACTGATTTAACAAAAGTCTGTTGACACCAGGAATGGACAACACATCTTAACATCTTAGTACCGTGACTGATTTTACAAAGGTCTGTTGACACCAGGAATGGACAATACATCTTATCATCTTAGTACCGTGACTGATTTTACAAAGGCCAGACAAACCATAATAGTTAGGCCCATATGGAATACACTTTTTTGGCATAATTGAATATAACCTCAGTTGAATAACATCGGACCTCTTTATCTAAGCGACTTTAGGTTTGCAAGAAATATTTAATTGTAAATTCCACCTTGTGAGTTGTTGTTTCAAAGAGAATCCTGACAATTCTAGGTTATTTTTAGCCCAACAGCTCTCTATATTTATTAAGACGGCTTTTGAAGTAGTACAGTGAACCGATTGACCGATTGAACCGTTGTTTGAGTAGCAGAACACAAAGCTCCTAGGATTTAAACGGATAGACTTGAATATATTAAACAGAGTTATCGCCTGGTAGCTTTTGAACAGCATCGATTAACAACTTATTGAGGAGATCACGAGGACAAAATTGTCCAAGATGGCAAATAATTCTTACAACAAGCAGTACCATCGATTGAAATATGACTTTCGAAGTCATAGTATGGAAGATAGGATACAGCGAACTAGAGCAAGGTGAGCTATATTTATCTCAAATTTTAAATGAAAAGGAATATACGGCTTGCAAAAGTTTATTACTTGTAACTTAAAATGTGCTTTTCGTTTTCAGAACTCTGCCCCCCCCCCCCCCCCTACCACTCCCACTATTGTAACGTTAAACATGCACGCTGTCACGAAACTACGAACTTTGTTGAAGGATTTGATAAATCTCCAAAAATACAGAAATGTTAATTTATAATCTGACAGAGTTTCTTCTACATTGTTTTTACTCTGTGTCATCCTTTTTATAACAAAGCTGAAAGCTATACTGATATATTCTCCCCCCTTTATCAGTTCCTATTGACATGTATGTCTTTCCCAGGACTGTCATTTTTGTAATTGGATATCAAACCTTAGTTTAAGACATTAAAAGCAGGATATGTTTGCCAAACACAATAGGTCTGCATCTGCGTCTATTGCAAATATAACTCACGCCCCTTAAAAACACATTGCCTGCAAGAAATGACAAATGTCCTGCTGAGTCATGATAATATTTTTGTTTAAAATACTTCCTCACAGATACATAGAAATAAAAAAATAAAGCATACATTGAAAATTAGAATCGTTTTCTTCAAGTTTAAATCACACACTGACAAGTTTAGCACAAAATTGATAAATAAAATTGATTATGCTTTAACATTCGCAAATACAGACATCCTTTCACCAACGAATTGACAATCAAAATGACAGAAAACGAAAAGAAAAACTAAGAAATGCAGGCGCCGGTACAAACTTAATCATAAGAACTCTAATGATTTTATCTGTCATAACCTTGTAATGTTAAAGTAGCGAGGTCTCATAATTCCTGGCGACAAAGACGACATTTTATTTCTTCTTTGTTACTTCACTTTGTCGATTAGTTCTCCCTCTTAAATCAATATAGGTATCATTTTTGCTTTCATTTGACAGATTTTGTTGACTTAAACGAACTAATTTTCATATTTATATCATGTGAGCCCAATGAATATATTGATGTCTCCTGCCTGATAGCTTTTGTATATATCTTAGATTCTCATACGATTAAATATACACTTAAACTATTATAACTTGTAAGTGTGTTTTGTTAACATTTGAAAGGCAAACGTTATACCGTTGTACTATGTTATATGGCACTACCACACAGTTCTATTAATACAAACGAAGCCTAGCCTATTTTACATGGCATTTCCTAGCTAATTATCGTAATAGGTGAAAACTGGTGCTTAGACTAGATTCACGACACGCTAGAACTAATGCCTGATATCTACATAACTTGATGGCATTTTAAATGTTCTTCTAAAGCTCAACCTGTTCGTTCAACCAATGTCAATGACCTAGCATTCATGATATAAGGGGCCCTTTACCATATCACTATAGGCACAGATTAGTAAATCATATTTGTCGTCAGAAACCGCGTGCACGATATCTATCCACAATATATGGATTTGAGTTCATATATATGAGACATTATTTCATATATCATCTATTTCGTGTCTATCTGTGAAGCAGCCTCACTTTATGTCGTCCAGTTACAGTTACAGAGTTGTTGACAATTCATAATCATGGACGTTAAAATATGAATCTAAGAGACTGACTTCGGTCAGCTTGCGGCTTTGATAAGCCAATGATGGCTTCTTCGCGAGTTCCTGCTTGCAGGAGGATCTAAAATACATATATACATACATGCATATGGATTCAAGAAACCCTTTTGTAAGTACAGATAAGTTATATGCAGCTGCAACGAAACATCTGCAGTTTAATTCCGTTTATCTTGCAGTCTCTAAACTAAAACGAACGCCATCAGTTAACTCAATTATGCTGAAAATTACAGTTTTACATCTCAATTGACCATATCAACTAAAAGTGTCATACATATGCTCATAGTTAGTTTTCGTGCTCTGATATACTTCTTAAGAAAAGTCACCCAGAAAAGAACCTAGGCACGAAAACCAAACAACCGAACGACTGATTCGCTCTCAACCCCAGTCCCCTTACATCGAGACTGTGACTGTGTGATCATCGTCGGGTGTGTATCACGATCCCCTCAAAAGGGAACAGATACTACACATGATCTTAGCCAAAAAGGCCTAGAAGCGATGTATATATGTCTGCAACAATATTCAATTTCTGACATTATCACTACATATTAACAGCGTACCGATATAAGCATCGATTACATCTTCAAGCATAAAGTCGTTTAGAATTTAGTTTAGCAAACTGATTTTCATCGTTGTTTTCAAGAATGTCTCTTATACAGAGGAGCCGTGTATATAGGAGGTGTGCATTTCTGACAATATATTTTAAAGCAGCCCATAAGCCCAATGTTTGGTATTACGTTAATTAACCTACTTCTACCCCACTTTATTGCATGCATACCAATTAAACTTCTCCTTATGATTATTATAATTACCACAAATTATACATATAAACCAATCAACAGTTACTGCACGCACCTGCGAATAGTGATCGAGATGTGTGAAAATATACATTTATAGACCTACATTTTCGTTATAGGTAACGGTTCATCTGCAAGAGACTATAAATTACAAACTAGGATATTATTACCTCGAACAGGTGTGGAGCTTGCATATTTTTACATAGGATGCGCAGTATTTGTCAGTACAGTATACCAGCAGCTTCTATATTTACATTTGCTCTGGTAAATTTCCAATGATATTGACACAAGAAGTACAAAACAGTACAGTTGCGCAATAACCTGGACAGGTTGCATTATTTTATTCATGATTACAAAGTGAACAGAAGGCAAGCTTACGATAAGCTGTTGACAGGTTATGACTACTAAGAGGTAATTGATAAAATAATCGACAGGGGAGAAAGATATGCCGTACAACATAACATTCTCACCACATTTTCTAAGAACGAGAATTTTTGTGTATGGTTGTAATTTTCTTTCATTTTGTCCAAACATGTAAATATCGATACATAATTGGACACGTCCTCATTGCAACCAAAATATGTGGTTAATATGGAAAAGATGAAAAATTGCCTTTGTTGTAAGTGAATGGGAGAGAGCGTCGCCGTTCGACGTAACAGTCTTATCGCATTTCCACGTACGAGACTATGTGTTGTGTTGTAGTTTTACGTTGATTCTGGCCAATACATTTAGCATTAAAACGTAATTAGATACGCATTTCCGTCTAAACTAAGAGATAAATGTGAGTTCAACGTCCAGTTATGTTACTAATTATTTACAGCTTGTGTCATTTAATACATATTTTGAGTTGTTCTGTGTCCCTGTTATGCCGATTTTATCTCTCTTGTTGCGATGTCAGTGGACTAGAAGTAACCGAGTAAGTTTACAGATGTCTTTGCTGTACATGCCAGTAGCTATATGCCGGGCCAAGGGTCGTCATCCCCCCACCCCCCCCCCCTCCTCCCTAGATTACTGTGCCCCTCCCACATCTGTGTCACCACATTCTCAAGTTACGAGAGTATTAATTGTGCTCCTCCTATCCTATACTTGCATATGCTAACTGTTTTACTAACATTATCATCCCGAAAACAGAACTTAACTTCTTTGCAAGTAATATGCAAATCATTTAATTGTTTGCTATTTGAAGCTATAGAGAAACTTCAAAGATCATAATATTAGAACATTATACCATTAAAGAAGTGAACTAGAATATGTAACTATTAATAGTTGTCAAGAAATAAAGTCGATCAGAGCTTGCATAAACAGATAAAGTTACCTGGCCTTGACCAGATGAGAATAGCGAATTTTGTCTTTTTTTTTCTTGTTGAAGTTCTTCCTCTTTTCGTCGTTGTACATGTATGTTTTCTTGAAACGCTTACGTATAATAATTTATACAGTGTATGACGTAACAGTATATAACCTCTGTACTCTTTGTAAAACTGTCCGTGTGCGATTGTGTTTAGTTTTAGAAAAACACAAATGCACGTTGTCATAGGAACGTTTAATGGCTTTCGAGCACTTAAAATAATAACTGATTTTTTTTAAGGGAATCAACAATAATAGGTCAAATTGCAATGAAGGGATACATAAAATTAACGATTTTCTTTCATACTGGTTTATACTGTTGCAAAGGCACATAT
>KN883045.1:9901-21854 GCA_000934455.1 Apostichopus parvimensis
CAACATTGAGTGATATTCGATGATATGAATCCTGAGATGTGTAAGCCCTAACCAAATAGACACTACTTTTTTTCCAAATGTGTGGGGGGGACATTTGATATTGTGTCCCCCACCCATCGAAACGTGGGGGGGGACGTGTCCCCCCGTCCCCCCTGGATTGACGCCCATGGTATTGCATAAGAAGGTATTTCCGAGTGTAAGACTGATATTGGCTAGGAATGCAGGGGGCGAAGTATAACATTTTTCTGGAATTTGTTCTAAGTCCTGATGAGGGTCCTGTGAACTTTAGCTGCAGCGTATTCATAAACTTGGTTTTAGACTTGTAGCGATTTTATAGCACAAAAGTTCATGTATTTAAATGTATTTAAATGTTTGCTGGCGACCGTCACTAAAAGTCTACTCGCTAAAACGCAAAATTCATGATATATTAGGAATATATTACAAGGTCATTTGACGTCTCAGATGTCACCTGCTTGAAATGCAAAATGTATTATACTGTTTTTTTCTTTCAAGTTGTAGAATCAATGATTAGATAAGAAGTTTAATATTTATGAAATCTACTCAAAACCATAACATTTCCCACCAACCGCAGAAAACGGTGCTTTACATTCTTACTGTGTAGCAATTATAAAGAACAGCTATGAATTAGTAGTCAATTGCAGACACCACAAGGAGGGACACAAGTAGAGGAATATTTTCTTTGATGCTACCACCAGCCGTTGCATTAGTTATGAAATGTATTGAAAGCATTAAACTTCATATGTATTACCATTAATGATAATTAAGCACTCAATCGCCATATAGTATCCCGGTATATGCATGTATGTTACCATCAAACTAATATTATAGGCCTATAGTTGTATACTTCATATTCTACTAGGCAGGTGAAGTGGGGGGAGGGGGAGAGGGGGTGGGGGTCGCTATCGTCGATTTCCAACTATATCAATGGAATAAACGTTTTCCTCATTCAAAAGTTACATAAGACAGTGATACAGAAAGAAGTCAATGTGAGATTCCTTCAATACCTAATCACAGCATTCATTGTCAAATTAAACTATAATTATTCTAAAATTGGCTTCAAGGAATGAAACATAAAAATGTATATATATGCTATAAGGGGAAAATATGATAGTTTGTACATTCTGATACAATTCAAGTGAAAATGATGGGTGTTATACCTTATAAACATTTGCGTGTAAGAATATTTTTATCCGGCTACTTTCTCGGTAAAAAAATGACCAAGTATAGGAAATACAGGTCATGCTAAAAAAACTTGCCTAACTGATTACTTGCAACGTAGTTAGGTTTGCAAATGTGATTGCTAACAATTTCTTTCCTGTCTGGACAATTTTTCCGAATTAGGTAGATAAAACATTACTAATGTGTTAGAAATATTTGATGTATATAGTTTATACTGCAATATGGTTAATATTTAATACTACACAATGAATCATTACAATCCGAAGAGGAGGATACTTCTTGAAAATTAACTATAAAAAAGATAATATAAAGATAATTAGTTTGATACTTTTGCATGTTGTCAAACATTAAACATAAGAGGCTTATAACATTATCAGGTATACTTGCTATTTTGGTGTTAATGTTGGCCTACGTGTATGCAATCTCACAGATTAAACAAACGTAAGATGTTGAACACTAAACATTCAAAACTAACCTTTCCTTATTACAAAAAGTTCCCCAGTATATTTGAAGAAAACTCTAGACATTACCAGTAAATTAATAATATATATAAATCAGACCTTTAGGCGACATTTCATCTGAAAAATAAAGCACTTACGGACACATTTGACTTGGGGTGACCTTTATACTGTATTTTAATTTGGAACCATATAATTACATTCTGAAAATATTGTAAGAAGTGGATTAAAGGGTGAACGAAAAATGTTTGTGTTTATAATCATTCATTAAAATTAATTAACAACTAGGTAAAATAGGATGCATTGAAGATAGTCATTCTGATATTTAATATATTCGCGTACGGTAAATACAGCACTTAGGGATATATTGTGATATCGGCATATTCTACATAAGTTGATGTGTGTATTGTTATTATAAAAATCACCCTTTTAAACATATATACTACCCAAGGAAGAATTAAATAGCAGCTCCTTTAAGAAAACAATCAAGAAATTGCCGATATATTGCCGATAATCCACTATACGCTACCTTTATTTTTCCGATGAGTAGCCGGCGCTCTACAGCATAACGTTACGCGTTCGGCCGTCCGGCTAGCAATACGTAAACTTCGATCGTATAAATACGTAGCTAGCCTATAGTAGACATAACTCAAACAGATTTAGGTACAGTATAGATTGGATAAAATCCATCCAAATCCGGAATTTGTAAGAGTCAAACGGCGCGGGTTGAACGGTAAGATACACAAGTGTGTAGTTCGTTAAATGGCAACAGTGGTCTATAGGTTAATTATTTTCGAAGCACAAACTGGTCTTGGGTAGGCTAGTATGTATAGCTGTGCCCCTATAAGTACGTTAGGCTAGGCTATAATTAGACTTTTTTTTAGGAGTAATAATTTTTTAAGGCTGTAGTCGTACCCCTTGAGAAAATGATGGTTTTAGTTTTATTTGCATTTACATACATTTTCCAAGTATTACAATAATTGTTCACACAATTTAATGCTCTTTGCAGACCATTCGCGTTTTCAGCTTTTGTATTTCATAACCTCGGGAGATTATAGCTTTACGCTAACCGGGTTTTCCCTCTAATGTTAAATAAATAAACAAAGAAACAGACAAGAATTCCTGCAAGTGCGATAGGTTTGCACTGACGTAAACGGCAGTCTATGTAATGTTTCCAGTATGGACACTACAAGATTAAATACGTGGGACTACCGCAAAACTATCCAAAGTCTTAACTATGATTTACCAACATTAAAGGATTCGTATATCATATAAGCACTTTGAAATACTATAAATGCAACAAAATATTTTGTTTGAAGAAATATTGATGAAATAAACTGTTTTTTTTTTAGTAAAGGCTTATATTTAGAATTGCAGTCCAGTTGATGCACTCATCAAGAACCTCCCATCCCCTACCCCTTTCGGGTAAACATGCAGTAGCTTCCAGCGAGGCTGAGGTTAATAAAACTTGAAATTCCTATATATGCATGCTATGCTCAATGGCCAAAAATTACTATATATGCATGGTTCATTGCATATTTCAGATTCAACAAAGAGATAAAGCTATTGTTTAACAGTGACCTGAAAAGAAATTTCATTCTAAAATCTTTCAGATTCATTCAGCTTTGTTTGCCTAACGTATATAAACGTTATAGGGGAAGTCAAAACAGTTCTGCGTGGAACTGTACAAACGAGAATAGCTTAACGAGTTCTTACTTCCTTGTGGCGTTGAGCATAACCACCGCACATGTGTACAGTATACGTCAGTTTCAAGTGAATGGGAAACTATCGCAAACTAACCATCGATTTATTTATTTCATGCAGCCCGACGTCAACGTTTCCAGCATGGGTACCAATGTGTTTGTATTAGTTTCATGTTATTTTATAGCCGTATTTACTACAGCAGAGTGCGTTATTTTCGAAATAAACGACTATGACTTTAACAGAGTCGTACTAATTGGTGAATCAGATATCGTGATGACATGTTCTGCTTCTGAGTTAAATGATCCTCAATTTGATATCAGCCATCGATCAAACATAATCATCGACGGTCAAGACAATTTCATGATAACTACGTCTACAAAGTCTATAGAGGTGAGGATTACACAAGTACAGGCATTCCATGGTGGAATATACCAGTGTTTGGTGACTGGTGATGGCTCTACGACTTTGACAAACCTGACATTGGATGTCCAATCAGGGGCTAACATCTACTGTCCACAAAGCAGTGAAACATTAAATGTGAATGAAGGTGAAAGCTTGACTTTATTTTGTTACTTTCTGTGGAGTGCCCCTGTAGGTGCTTTTACACCACTTGACTTTATATGGCAAGAAAAGAGTGAACCTAATCCCGTTCCTTTAAATAATTCTACAGTTACTCAAACTTCAAGTTTTGTTAAAGGTATAGTAGTAGCTGTTGTTGGTCCATTCACTGCTGATGACGATGACACATTATACGAGTGTTCACACCTCATGCTGAGACTTACTGGAACACAACCATGTTCTGTTGGACCCGTCAATGTAAAGCCAAGGCCAACTGACTCTAGATCTCAAACTCCAACCCAGCAACCAGTGACCGTTCCAGCAACATCAACACCGATAGGAGAATTTACAAAAGCATCGTCTCCTTCTACAACCACTACCTATCAGAAGACGTAAAATGTAACCATCGGACCTGCGAAAAATACAACAACAGCAACATCAACACCGACCTCGGTACAGAAAGATATTACTGAAGAACCAATGAACAACTCTACTAAGACACCAGCAGTGAACAATAATACAATTGTTATCATTCTTTTATCTATTGTTGTCATAATACTAGCAATTGTCATTACAATTCTTCTTTGTCATCAAAGTCAATGTAAAAGGAAAAAAAGGAAGGAGATAAAAAAGGAGGAGAGTGAATTTCAGATGAGAGGACATCCTGCATCAAATTCAATACATGGTAAGGATGAAGACGGATATCTTGAGCCCAACCCTCAATTTGTTAATCATATAAGCGGAAGGAGTGATGTCGGTGTTGCCATGGCGACTGGTAGCTCTTCTATGATAGGCCTACGTCATGATTACGAACACGAAATAATAGGAATAAAGAAGAAACAAGATGATCCATCGTACGAGGAGGTGAATCATCAACATGGAATGTCTAAACAGAACACATGTGCTGAACCAACTGAACTTGTAGGTGACCAAGACTATGAATATTCAGCGACAAACAGAGAAGAAGATACGAAAGACTACGAGACAGTATAATAAAGAAGTAATGATAAACAGCAACAATCGAATACATAGCTGTAAATAATGATCATATGCTACTACAAACCTGGATAATATACTATATCAACTCAATGGAGATAATTATGGTCACGCGATTATAACCGAAAGCCTGGTATATCTGAGTACTGTAGCCTACATGCTACTGATGTAGTAAGCGATGGTGATGGCGTAGACAGCGATGATGACAGTAACCAAGCGGGACGATGGTCCGGGTGCAACAGATGTAAATATTATGAAACCTTATCAATAGTCAATTGGTGAAAGTTATCACATGTATTGGAAGCAGATTTATCATCTTGTTATTATTGATCATTACAAGTAACATTATACACTGATTGCCCAGGTCCGACAGATGTGAATATTAGGAAACCTTATCAATAGTGCGACAGAAACAAATCTGGTTGAGTCTGTACACAAGATCGGTGTGGAAGGATGTTTCTATTTACTGGACAATTTTAATTTTCATGTTCACGGACATTGTCAACTAGATGAAAGTAATCTCATGTGTTGGAAGCAAATTTATCATCTTTTTATAATTGATCAATAGATGTAACATTATACACAGATAAAAATCCAGGAATGATTCGCCGGACAAGAAAATAAGATGATATCTTTTAAAATTTACTCATAGAATTTATGTATGACTGAAAATAATTCCCTCTCAAGTCTGTAAATAAAGCTACGTTTCTAGTAATATATACATATAAAGTATTGCTCTTTCGTCAGGAAACCGTCAACTTGAAGTTGACGACGATAATAAAATCAACGGAAGAAGAAAAACGCACGGATTATTAAAAACGAAAATAGGTCAGAAGAGAAGTTACATATAATACATTATTAGAAGTTGCAACATAAGCGTGAACATTTAGGATGATGATGTAACACTAACATTTTCCTATTTTCATATGCATGTGAAATTTCATTTAATTTTGAATGTTCTTATTATAGCTTTCATATCCTTTGAGAAGTACACAAGTGTACATTATTGATTATTCAAAAAGAGCGCCATCTACTCATTTTAGGGGTCAATTACAATAATTGTTTAAATCAACCATAGTCAACAGAAGTGATTTTATAGGCTTCATGTTGAAATGATGTCTTACCAGTACGCATCATCAAGTCTCATAACCCATTTCTTCTGCTCCCCCTCCCCATCTCTTTAATACTCTGAGAACAGTATTCATCGATAATAACTTGAACAGACCCCGAAAAGAGATTCTTTTCGCACGGGCGATAACTAAATCCTATCAGATAATGGTTGTATATACCGTCTCATGTATACAAGCGTCCTCCTGAAGGATTTCAAGTAATAAACAATTTGTTATTGGTTTGTAATCTCAACATGTAATTCAAACTTTTCATTGATTCCGATCTACTTGTGAAAGTTTCAATTATCAGTGAATACACTGACTTTGTAAACTTGGATGGATATGAGCTATCCTTTGGTAAGTTTATTAAGGTAACACGAGATTAATCCAAGTTGAACACAAACTGGAAAACGCCCTCAATTTTAACAGTGTCAGTATACTAAGTGCAAGATATTCGCTTCTACCTTAAAACGTTACGAGGTTGGCAAAATATCTCCAAAATTATTAAACTTAGATTAAGGTATGGAAGTATGAAATTAATTCCTTTTTCAACCCATAGGTACTTGTGTTTGAGTCACTAGATGTCCAAAGGAATCATGGAAGAGCTCTGTTTAAGTATATGACGTATGCGGAGACATTACAATCTTTATATCAATCAGGTGAAAATATTATAGAGAATTTCAAATTCACCTATAAAATCTTCGAACACTTGAAAGCTTGTTCCTTTATTTATTTAGTTAAGAGCATAAATATCGTTTTCGGTGGAATACAGTGAAATATATGGTTTCCATGTATATTATATTTTTTTTTACCCATCCTTTACCCATCCATGTACGATTTAATAATGTTAACTATTATCTAATGAGTTATGACTCGAGTCACTTAATTTTGAAAGTAGAACTTTCTGGAGAAATTTTGTGAACTTACCCCCTTAGAAATAATATGATTCGAGTCGAGTCAGCAAAAATCACTAGCACTAACTCGACTTTAACATGAAGTAACTTGTTACAATTCTTTATTTTTCAGTGCACTAGTCTTCTGCTTGTAAACTAGAAATAGCTGTTACAATATAAATGGCCCGAACCACTATATTGATGTACAATAACACGTGTCATAGTACTATGGCATGATAACCACAGGTCAGTCTACTGTACGTGGCAATACACACCTCTACCAAAAACAATAGGGGTATTGTACTCAATATGATGCATCCACACACCAAGTATGAGAAGTATCAACGTTGCCAATCGTTAGATAGCAGTTAAAAGGGTTTTCAGAGTTTCACCTCTGGTGACCTCAAATTAGATTTGACCTCACAAGCAACAGGACTCTTGTACTCAATATGGCAAATCCATATACCATGTAGCCTATGAAAAGTATCCATGACTTCTACCATGAGAAATCGTGTTTTAAAGGTTTTCAGGCCTGACAAATGTTTTTAAACGTACTCGCAATTTAGCGACCGTCACTAAAAGTCTACTCGCTAAAACGCAAAATTCATTCGCCACTTTCTTGCTGTTCAAATCTCCATAGTATAGATCTACAACATCAATACTTTTTATGAACAAAATGGTAGGCACTTAGGCAGATACATGGTGATACATAATTGCACATTGGAAAAATATGTATCTGTGCAGTATGAAATTTAAACTTATTTTTCACCAAAGGTAAGTGTTGAACAAAGTTAAACATGTCGCAGAATTGTAAATAAGCAGCTAGGCCTTCTGTAGTATCTCAACCAAATAAAAATAAAACATCTGCAAAAATACCTATGAAAATAGCTTGGCTTCTGTAACATTAGGGCTCCACTAGTATACACACCAGGCATATACTATATACAGTATAGGCATGCGCGAGTCCTAAGCCTATGCAGTAGCTCACTGCTACTTTGAACCGCTACTCGATTAGCGCGAATCATACGTTTTCGCAATTATTTATCTAGTCTTTTAGCTACAGATTGGTGTGCGAAAAAGATCGCTATTACTCCAAAACACTGCCTAAATCAAAGCGATCTTGAAAATCTAAGGTTGAAAGAGCATCTATCTTTCAAAAAATCCTAGCAGCAATAACAGCAAACTTGTCTCCAAACTCCTTGAATTGTTGAATACTTTGCGATTTATGACTGATGGCATGTAGAAAGTACCTTAAGAAATCATTTAGGAGATAATTTGGCCACCTTAAGTGTATTGATATTCTGACTGGTAGTCTTAAGACTACATGAATTCATGTTGTTGTTTTAACGAACCCAGGTTTAACCCACCGTTGTTAGCCTAGACTACATAAAATTGCCCATAGGCCTATCCAGGTTTCTTCGAGTTGTCCCATTATCATAAACTTGGCGAAAGTCGAACGTTACTTTTAAGGCCTAGCTATGCAGAAACTGGTGGAAGAGACTACACAACTTGAGATCAACAGCCGATCCAGACACAGCTCGTGAATTCACAGCCAAGCTAAGATCGTTTTACACAATTACTTCGCATTGAGATTGGTCATAGTCACAGATCTAACTAGATGACAGTTAAATTTGGCTTGGAATCTCGAAAATTGCGAAATAGGACGGAAATTTTCCAATTGCACCTCTGTAGGTTCGAAGTGTACACCCTTTTGCACGCTTTGTATGACACTTTCGCTACATACATTGTGTGCTCCGGAGTATGCACCGGAGAGACGCGCTGAAGGCCAAGGAGATTTTCCGCGAGTCTTGATTGGATTCCACGGATGCCAATTACCTTATTTTCAGTAGCCAACAGCCTCCAGTTCTCACGAGGCGTAACGCTCATGCTATCGCAAAGGCTGGTCGTCGGGAGACACGGTAGATTATAAAACTGTTTTCCACAATTTGGCCTCTGGTGACTCCAAATGAACTTTTACATCCACAAAAAGCAATAGGCTTCTTGAACTCAACGTGTCAAAACTACATACTGAATATGAGATTGGTCCAAGCTTCCCTTCTTGACATATCGTGTTTACAAGGTTCTCACTTTTTGACCCCTGGTGACCCCAAATGAACTTTGACCTCCACAAACAACAATAGTCTTCTTGTACTTAATTTAGTACTCCTTTCACACGAAATACGAGATTGATCCAAGCTTTCGTCTTGAGATATCGTGTTGACAAGGTTATCACAATTTGACCCATGGTGACCCTAAATGGCCTTTAACCTCCACAAAAATAAAATAGGCTTCTGCTACTTAATGTGGTACACTGACTCACTAAATGTGAGATTATTCCACGCTTTCCTTCTTAAGATATCGTATGCAAGGCGTCACTCCCACGCACACATGCACACATATAAACTGCAGAGGTAACGGTTATCATCGAAACCAAATACGGGTCTAAGCAAGGATATTGTATCTGGCAATTTCAGGCAGTATTGCTGCGTTCGACGGTCACAAAATTATGGCAAAAAGAAAAATCCAAGTTTACATGTACATTAAATGGAGCATTCCAATGAACAAGCATCCTTTACTCATAGCTGGCACAGTAACTACTGTTCATGTCCTGTAACACATGTTACACATGTTACGAACACAAAGTAGTATAATTACTGATGCACGGTAGTTGGACATGAACAGTAGTTACTGTACCAGCTAAGCTATGGGTATCGACTGGAACAAAGGAATAATAATAATAATACGTAAGAATTTACACGAATTCCTGCGAAGCGAGAGGTTTGCACTGACGTAACCGGAAGCTTATGTTATGTTTCCAGTGTACAAGATTAAATACGTGGGGCAAAAACTTTTCACAGGCTTATCTATGATTTATCAATATTAAAGTGTTCGTATATCATATATTATCACTTGTAAATAAAAGTATAAATGTAACAAGTTTTTTGTTTGATTAAATATCGATAAAATAACCAGTTTTTTTTATTTTATTTTTTATAGTAAAGGCCTATATATAGAAATGCGCTCCAGTTGTTGAACCCATCCTGCCCCCCCCCCCCTTTTCGTGTATACATGCAGTAGCCTCAAGAGCGGCTGAGGTTAATAAGACTTAAAATTCGTATATACGCTATCCTCAGTGCAAGAAAATCATAATGGTTCATTGCATATTTCACATACAACACAGAGATATAGCTATTGTTTAACATGCTTCACTGACAGTGACCTAAAAAGAAATTTCATTCTAAACTCGGGCTTGCAATCTTTCAGATTCATTCAGCCTTGTTTGCCTAACGTATAAACGTTAGGGGAAGTCAAAACAGTTCTGCGTGGACCTGTACACATGAGAATAGCTTAGCGACTACTTACTTTCATGTGGTGTTGAGCATAACCACCACACATGTGTACAGTATATGTCAGTTTCAAGTGAATGGGAAACTATCGCAAACCAACCATCGATTTGTGTTTTTATCCAGCCCGACTTCAACGTTTCCAGCATGGATGTCACTGTGTTTGTATTAGTTTCATGTTATTTTATAGCCGTATTTAATACAGCAGAATGCGTTGTTTTCGAAATAAACGATTATGACTTAAACAGAGTCGTACTGCCTGGTGAAACAGATATCGTGATGACATGTTCTGCTCCTGAGTTTAATAATCCTCAATTTGAAATCAGAAATCAATCAAACATAATCGTCGACAGTCAAGACAATTTCGTGATAACTACGTTTACAAAGTCTATAGAGGTGAGGATTACACAAATACAGGCATTCCACGGTGGAATATACCAGTGTTTGGTGACTGGTGATGGCTCTATGACTTTGACAAACCTGACATTGGATGTCCGAATAGGGTCTGGAAATTTCTGTCCACAAAGCAGTGAAACATTATATGTGAATGAAGGTGAAAGCTTGACTTTATTGTGTTACTTTCTGTGGAGTGCCGATGCAGGTATTTTCACATCATATGACTTCATATGGCAAGAAAAGAGTGAACCTAATCCCGTTCCTTTAAATAATTCTACAGTTACTCCAAGTTCAAATTTTGTTAAAGGTATAGTAGTAGCTGTTGTTGGTCCATTCACTGCTGATGACGATGACACAGTATACGAGTGTTCACACCTCATACCAAGCATTAGTGGAACAACACCATGTTCTGTTGGACCCGTTACTGTAACGCCAAGGCCAACTGACCCCATATCTCAAACTCCAACCCAGCAACCAGTGACCGTTCCAGCAGCATCAACACCGATAAGAGCATCCACAAAAGCATCGTCTCCTTCTACTACAACTACCGATCAGAAGACGTTAAATGTAATCATCGGACCTGCGAAAAATACACCAACAGCAACATCATCACCACCACCACCATCACCATCATCATCATCATTGGTAAGGAAAGATATTACTGAAGAACCAATGACAACCACCTCAGTTTCAGATAATTCGTCAATAATAATTATTTTATCATGTGTCGCTGTGATCATACTCGTCATTTTCATCGCTATTCTACTATGTCTAGTGTTCTTGTGTAAAGGAAAATCTAAAAAAAGAGATAAAGAGAAGAGTGACATAGAACTGACGAGACATCCTACATCTTATTCAAATAATGGTTATCTTGAACCTCAGGCTGTTACTGGAAGTTCATCTGGTAATGCCAGGTCTGCTGCAGGTAGTTCCTCCATGCCGGGTCGTGTTTATGATAATAATAATAGGAAAGAACAAATCCATGCGAATGAGTATCAGATAAACGACAGTGAGGACCAATACAATGACGTATTGCATCCTAATGCTCAATCCAAAGTAGGCCGAGACTACGATGAACCAGCAAAGTCGACTAATGATGCAATGATGTTGTACGGGAAGGTGAATAAACCAAAAAAAGATGAGAGCGACGAAGAAAGCGATGATGACCTTGACGTGGGGTATGATCCACGTAAAAGTGGTGTAAACGTACTGCCACTCTATGGAGTAGTAAATAAAAACAGATCGTCAGCCAGATCTAAAGTAATGGACGAGGCAGATGCGGGTCTGTACTAGAC
>KN883045.1:29699-56082 GCA_000934455.1 Apostichopus parvimensis
TTTTATATCCTTTGAGAAGTACGCAAGACTAGTGTACATTATTGATTATTCAAAAAGAGCGCCATCTATTTAATTTAGGGGTCAATTACAATAATTGTTTAATATCAACCATAGTAAACAGAAGTGATTTTATAGGCTCCATGTTGGCATCATCAAGTCACATAACCCTTCCCCCTCCCCCTCCACTTCCCCCTCCCCATCTCTTTAATACTCTGAGAACAGTATTCATCGATAATAACTTGAACAGACCCCGAAAAGAGATCCCTTCGCACGGGCGATAACTAAATCCTATTAGATAATGACTTTATATGTCGTCTCATGTATACAAGCGTCCTCCTGAAGGATTTCAAGTAATAAACAATTTGTTATTGTTTTAAAATCTAGCATTATTCTCAACGGAAAATTCCAACTTTTCCATTGAAACTGATCTATAAGTTTAATTTATAAGTGAATATAATACACATACTTGGTAAACTTGGAAGGATATGAGCTATCCTTTGGTAAGTTTATTAAGGTAACACGATATTAATCCAAGTTAAACACAAACTGGAAAACGCCCTCACTTTAACAGTGGCAATATACAAGGTACAAGATATTCGCTTCTACCTTTAACGTTACGAGGTTGGCAAAATATTTCCAAAACTATGAAACTTAAAATTACGGTATGGAAATATGAAATGAATTCTTTCGTCAACCATTAAAATGTAAGCATCAAATCATGTTTGTTATCTTCCTATCTGTGCTTCATAGTTATTTTTTTGATCATAGGTATTTGTCTGTCCTCTCTTAAATTTTGAAAGTAGAACTGACTGGAAAAAGAAAAAGAACTTTTCCACCAAGAAATAAAATGACTCGAATCGAGTCAGCAAAAATCACAAGCAGTGACTCGACTGGACCGTAACATGAAGTGACTTGTTACAATTCTGTTTGTACACCTGATCCAACGTTCACAAACGAAACTTAAAAATCTGCAAAGGGACTCTGTGAAAAAAATAGCTTTGTTCTGATTAGCTGAGAGCTTTATTGATTAATTCAAACACCTTGTTTTATGATTACTCTATATGGTTAACCACCATGTCAAAAGTTTCTTTTCTTCGTTTAACCATTTTTGTGATCACCATCGAAGAAAAGGACATATTAATATAATCAGGGAGTTTTAACTCTCTGTAATGAAAGCTTTAAGCGATAAAAGTGGTGTTCAGTTATTATATACTTAAAACGTTTCGTTTGTTTAGAGTAATGTTAGTGACTTATTTTGTTGGGAAGGCTCACAATCATGGGCTTACACTATATTCCAGGCGATGTAGATCAATTTCGGGATCGACTAGCATTTTGTGACCGATTTCAGAGATTTGCCGAGGATCGGTTTCTAAAATAAACGACAAAAAAGACGCGTTTTGTTTATAACTATACAACTGTATGTGGTAAGGCATAAAGAGGTATTTTCTAGTGTAAGGCTGGTAGGCTATTGGCTATGAGTGCATTGGCAAATTCTCGAAAGGTGCAGGATTTTCCAGATATTCCTTGCTTTCTCGCAGCATTCTTAATGCACAAAACCCCATGTCAGAAAGAAAAATGAAATGTCTATGGAATGTATGCTAATCCCCGATGGGTGTCGAAAGGCTGCAACAGTGTCAGAGAATTTGTGTTTTCTCGTGGAGAATTTTAAAGTATAAATACACATGTAAGAGAGAGAATTTTTAATTTTTCTGGAATGCACTTCAAACCCCGTGTGTGGTTCGATGGGGATATATCATTTTCAGAGGCTTGCTTTCTCACAGTGAGTTTCAAGCAGAACTTGAAAAGGCATCTCAGAAAGAAGAAGTAAAATTCTCTAGAATTTATTCTAAGTCCTGATGAGGGCGCTGTGAACTTCAGCTTAGGCGTTTTCATAATTTTCGCTTTATCTTTTAGCGATTTTAAAGCACAAAAGTTCATTTCGGAGAGGTGTTCAATTTCACTGCAATTTATTTGAAATCCCCGAAGGGAGGGTTCCAACAGGCGCACCCCGCGGGGAAGCTGTATCATTTGCAGATATTTCTTGCCCCCTCGTAGCGATTTTGAAGCACAAAAAAATAAATATTAGAAGAACAGGAATTGCTGTGAAATGTGACAATTTGCAAGGTGTTTCTTCATTATTATTCTCACTTTGTTTTCTTTACTAAATTATTGAGTGAAAATAACCCATTAAGTGTTAAGAGACACCTACGCAAACCAGAATGAATGCACTGCTTTCATTAACCAGAATGCAGAACGCATTGATGTTCCGATGGCTTCATTGCACTAGACTTCTGTATGTAAACCAGAAATAGCTGTTACAATTTATAAATGGACAGAACCACTATCTTGATGTACAATTACCCTATGGCATGGTAAACACAGGTCAGTCTACTGTGCGTGGCAATGCGCACCTCTACCAAAAACAATGGGGGTATTGTACTCAATGTGATGCATGAACACACCAAGCATGAGAAGTATGAACGATATTCCCATCGTTAGATATTTGGAAAAAGGCTTTTCAGAGTTTGACCTCTGCTGACCTCAAATGAGATTTGACCTTACAAGCAACAGGACTCTTACAGATACATGGTGATATGTAATTGCACATTGGAAAAATATGTATCTGTGCAGTATGAAATTTAAACTTATTTTTCACCAAAGGTAAGTGTTGAACAAAGTAAAAAATGTAGCAGAATTGTACATAAGCAGCTAGACCTACTGTAGTGTCTCAACCAAATAAAAATAAAACATCTGCAAAAATACCTTGAAAATAGCTTGGCTTCTGTAACATTAGGGCTCCACTAGTATACACACCAGGCATATACTTTATACAGTATAGGCATGCGCGAGTCCTAAGCCAATGCAGTAGCTCACTGCTACTTTGAACCGCTACTCGATTAGCGCGAATCATACGTTTTCCCAATTATTTATCTAGTCTTTTAGCTACAGATTGGTGTGCGAAAAAGATCGCTATTACTCCATTACACTGTCTAAATCAAAGCGATCTTGAAAATCTAAGGTTGAAAGAGCATCTATCTTTCAAAAAATCCTAGCGGCAATAACAGCAAACTTGTCTCCAAACTCCTTGAATTGTTGAATACTTTGCGATTTATGACTGATGGCATGTAGGAAGTGCCTAAAGAAATCTTTTAAGAGATAATTTGGCCACCTTAAGTGTATTGGTATTCTGACTGGTATTCTTCATGTTGTTGTTTTAACGAACCCAGGTTTAACCCACCGTTGCTAGCCTAGACTACATAAAATTGCCAATAGGCCTAACCAGGTTTGTTCGAGTTGTCCCATAATCATAAACGTGACGAAATTCGAACGCTACTATAAAGGGCTAGCTATGCAGAAACTGGTGGAAGAGACTACACAACTTTAGACCAACAGCCGATCCAGACACAGCTCGTAAACTTACTGCCAAACTAAGGCCGTTTTACACAATTATTTTGCATTGAGTTAGTCATAGTCACGAATCTAACTAGGTGACAGTTAAGTTTCGTAAACGGCGCCTGGTCATTTCCCCCAACCTAACTACATCCAAACCTGAAATTTTTATTTGGAATCTCGACAATTGCGAAATACGACGGAAATCTTCCAATAGCACCGCTGTATGTACAAAGAATTCACCTCTTTGCACGCAATGTATACTTTCGCTACACACATTGTGTGCTCCGGAGTATGCACCGGAGCGACGCGCTGAAGGCTATGGAGCTTTTTCCGCGAGTCTTGATTGGATTCTACGGATGCCCATAAGCTTATTTCCAATTGCCAACAGCCTCCAATTCTCCTGAGGCGTAACGGACATGTCATCGAAAGGCTGGTCGGTGGGAGACACGGTAGATTATAAAACAGGTTTCCACAATTTGGCCTCTGGTGACTCCAAATGACCTTTGACCTCCATAAAAAACAATAGGCTTCTTGAACTGCACATGTCACAACTACATACTGAATATGAGATTGGTCCAAGCTTATCTTCTTGACATATCGTGTTTACAAGGTTTTCACTTATTGACCCCTAGTGACCCCAAATGAACTTTGACCTCCACAAACAACAATAAGCTTCTTGTACTACATTTAGTACTTCTTCACTCGAAATACGAGACAATTTGACCCCTGGGGACCTCAAATGAGCTTTCATCTCCTTTAAAAAAAAAAGGGCTTTTATTCCGATATGTTGTCGATCTACACACAAAAATTAAGATCGGTCCAAGCTTACCTCCTCAAAATATCGTGTTGACAGGGTTATCACAATTTGACCCCTGGTGACCCTAAATGACCTTTTACCTCCACCAAAAACAAATAGGCTGCTTTTACTCAATGTGGTACACTTACTCACCAAATATGAGTTTGGTCCAAGCTTCTCTTCTTAAGATATCGTGTTTAAAAAGCAAGGCATCACACACACGTACCCACACCAACCCGCACATACTCATCCGCCTGCATGACTTCATAGGGTACGATTGTCATCGAAACCAAAAACAGGTCTAAGCAAGGATATTGTATCTGGCAATTTCAGGCAATGTTGCTGCTTTCACAAACTTATGGCGAAAAAGACCAATCCTAGTTTTTACATGTTCATTAAATGGAGCAACCCAAATGAACAAGCACCCGATACTCATAGCTGGCACAGTAACTAATGTTCATGTCCTGTGACACATGTTACCGTGTTACGAACACAAAGTAGTAATTACCGATGCACGATAGTGGGACATAAACAGTAATTGCTGTACCAACCATTTAGTGCGAGTGTTTTAATATGCGATTCTAAACTGCAGTCGTATCTAGGCGCTTTGTGCTAAAAAAAAAGTAGGCCTATGGATATTCCTGAACATGGACTTTCTTCGTTCTCGACATGACGAATTGCGGTAATTTAAAATAGAGGTGTAAACTATAATCAAGAGGTACCGTACCTCCTTTACTTCATCTCGTAGTCATTCTCATCTTCATAAATATTATAAATGTAACAAGATCTTTTGTTTGATTAAATATCGATAGAATAACCTGTTTTTTAATTGTTATATTAAAGGCCTATCTATAGAATTGCGGTCCAGTTGTTGAACCCATCCAGATCCAGCCCCCCCCCCCCCGGTTTCGCAGTAGCCTCCAAAGCGGCTGAGGTTAATAAGACTTGACTTTTCTATATGCTATCTTCAGTGCAAGAAAATCATAATAGATGCATGGTGCATTGCATATTTAATACAACACAGCGATGAAGCTATTGTTTAACATGCTTCACTGACAGTGACCTAAAAAGAAATTTCATTTTAACGTGGGCTTTCAATCTTTCAGCTTCATTTCAGCCTCGTTTGCCCAACGCATAAACGTTAGGGGAAGTCAAACAGTTCTGCGTGGATCTGTAAAAACGGGAATAGCTTAACTTATTACTTCCTTGTGGCGTTGAGCAGAACCACCACACATGTGTACAGTATATGCCAGTTTCAAGTGAATGGGAAACTATCGCAAACTAACAATCGATTAGCGTTTTTCATCCAGCCCGACGTCAACGTTTCCAGCATGGATGTCACTGTGTTTGTATTCGTTTCATGTTATTTTATAGCCGTAAATACTACAGCAGAGTGCGCCGTTTTCGTAATAAACGACTATGACTTAAACAGAGTCGTACTGATTGATGAAACAGATATCGTGATGATATGTTCTGCTCCTGAGTTTATTGATCCTCAATTTGTAATCAGAAATCAATCAAACATAATCATCGACGGTCAAGACAATTTCATGATAACTACGTTGAATAAGTCTATAGAGGTGAGGATTACACAAATACAGGCATTCCACGGTGGAATATACCAGTGTTTGGTGACTGGTGATCGCTCTATTACTTTGACAAGCCTGGAATTGGATGTCCGACCAGGGTTTGAAACCATCTGTCCACAAAGCAGCGAAACAGTAAATGTGAATGAAGGTGAAAGCTTGACTTTATTCTGTTACTTTCTGTGGAGTGCCCCGTCAGGTGCTTTCACACCATATGACTTTATATGGCAAGAAAAGATTAAACCTAATCCCGTTCCTTTACATAATTCTATGGTTACTCCTAGTTCAGATTTTGTTAAAGGTGTAGTAATAGCTGTTGTTGGTCCAATCACTGCTGATAAGGATGACATAGTATACGAGTGTTCACACCTCATACCAAGCATTAGTGGAGCAGCACCATGTTCTGTTGGACCCATTAATGTAAAGCCAAGGCCAAATGACCCTAGATCTCAAATTCCAACCCAGCAACCAGTGACC
This sequence comes from Apostichopus parvimensis, assembly GCA_000934455.1. NCBI lineage: Eukaryota > Metazoa > Echinodermata > Holothuroidea > Aspidochirotida > Stichopodidae > Apostichopus > Apostichopus parvimensis. The sequence continues at coordinate 35,952 of KN883045.1, forward strand.
GTTCCAGCAACATCAACACCGATAAGATTATCAACTAAATCATCGCCTCCTTCCACTACAACTACCTATCAACTACCCATCGGACCTGGGGAAAATACACCAACATCATCATCAACATCATCACCACCACCATCATCATCATCACCACCATCATCATCCTGGGTACGGAAAGATATTACTGAAGAACCAATGAATAACTCTACTAAGAACAATAAAAACATTGTTATCATTCTTTTATCTATTGTTGTGATAATGCTAGCAATTGTCATTACAATTCTTCTTTGTAAAAGGAAAAAAAGAAAGGAGATAAAAAAGGAGGAGAGTGAATTTCAGCTGAGACGACATCCTGCATCAAATTCAAAACAAGGTAAGGATGAAGACGGATATCTTGAGCCCAACCCTCAATTTGTTAATCATATAAGTGGAAGGAGTGACGTCGGTGTTGCCATGGCGACTGGTAGCTCTTCTATGATAGGCCTACGTCATGATTACGAACACGAAATAATAGGAATAAAGAAGAAACAAGATGATCCATCGTACGAGGAGGTGAATCATAATTCATGGAATGTCTAAACATAACACATGTGCTGAACCAACTGAACTTGTAGGTGACCAAGACTATGAATATTCAGCGACAGAGAAGACAGGAAAGACTGCGAGACAGTATAATGAAGAATTAATGATAAACAGCAACAATCGAATACATACCTGTAAATTATGATTATATCATGATTAATACAAACCTGGATAATATTCTATACCAACTCGATGGAGATATGGTCACGCAATTATAACCGAAAGCCTGGTATATATGAGTGGTGTAGACTACATTATACTGATGTTGTAAGCGATGGAGATGGTGTAGACAGCGATGATGACAGTAACCAAGCGGGACGATGGTCCGGGTGCGATAGATGTAAATATTAGGAAACCCATCAACATTTCGACAGTACAAATCTGGTTGAGTCTGTAACAAGGCCGATGAGGAAGGATGTGTCTCTTTACTGGACAATTTTAATTATCATGTTCGCGGACATTGTCAAATTGGTGAAAGTTATCACATGTATTGGTAGCAAATTTATCCTCTTGTTATTATTGATCAATAGAAGTAACATCATACACAGATTGCCCGGGTACGACAGATGTAAATGTTAGGAAAGCTTATCAATAATCAAATTGATGATAGACATTACATGTATTTGTAGAAAATGTATACTCCTGTTATTATTGATCATTAGAAATAACATTATACCCAGATGGCCTTGGTCCGATAGATGTAAATATTAAGAAACCTCATCAATTGTGCGACACGCGATTATAACTGAAAGACTGGTATATATGAGTGGTGTAGCCTATACATTATACTGATGTTGTAAGCGTTGGTGATGACGTAGACAGCGATGATGACAGTAACCAAGCAGGACGATGGTCCGGGTGCGACAGATGTAAATATTATGAAACCTTATCAATCGTCTAATTGGTGAAAGTTATCAAATATATTGGAAGCAAATTTAACATCTTGTTATTATTGATCATTACAAGTAACGTGATACCCTGATGGCCCATGTCCGACAGATGTAAATAGTAGGAAACCTTATCAATAGTGCGACAGTAACACACCTGGTTGAATCTGTAGACAAGGCCGGTGATAAAGGATGTGTCTCTTTACTGGACAATTTTAATTTTCATGTTGGCGGAAGATGTCAAATTTCAGAACGTATCACATGTATTGAAAGCAAATTTATCATCTTTTTATTATTGATCAATAGAAGAAACATTATACACAGATAAATATCCAGGAATGATTCGCCGGACAAGAAAATAAGATCTTATCTTTTAAAATATCCTCATAGAATTTATGTATGACTGAAAATAATTCCCTCTCAAGTCTGTAAATAAAGCTACGTTTCTAGTAATATATACATATAAAGTATTGCTCTTTCGTCAGGAAATCGTCAACTTGAAATTGACGACGATAATAAAATCAACGGAAGAAGAAAAACGCACGGATTATGAAAAACGGAAATATGGTTAGAAGAGAAGTTGCATATAATACATTATTAGAAGTTGCAAAATTAGCGTGAACATTTAGTATGATGATGTAACACTAACACTTTCCTATTTTTATATGCATGTGAAATTTCGTAAAAATTATTCATAGAATTTATGTATGAGTGAGAATATTTCCCATCAAGTCTGTAAATAAAGCTTCATTTGTAGTAACATATACATACAAAGTATTGCTTTTACGTCAGGGAATCGTCAATAAATATTTCTCGTTTTAATGTGTGACATTGACACGATAATAAAATCAACGGAAAAAAAAAACACACGGATTATGAAAAAAGAAATATGGTTAGAAGAGAAGTTGCATATAATACATTATTAGAAGTTGCAACATTAGCGTGAACATTCAGGATGATGATGTAACATCAACATTTTCCTATTTTCATGTCATATAGTTTGAAATGTCCTTATTATAGCTTTTATATCCTTTGAAAAGTACGTATGTGTACATTATTGATCATTCAAAAAGAGCGCCATCTATTTAATTTAGGGGTCAATTACAATAATTGTTTAATATCAACCATAGTAAACAGAATTGATTTTATAGGCTCCATGTTGAAATGATGTCTTACTAGTACGCATCATCAAGTCACATAACCCCTTTCTTCTGCTCCCCCTTCCCATCTCTTTAATACTCTGAGAACAGTTTTCATCGATAATAACTTGAACAGACCCCGAAAGAGATCCCTTCGCACGGGCGATAACTAAAGCCTATAACTTTTATATGTCGTCTCATTTATGCACGCGTCCTCCTGACGGTTTTCAAGTAATGAACAATTTGTTATTGGTTTGTAATCTAGCATTATTCTCAACATGTAATTCAAACTTTTCATTGATTCCGATCTACTTGTGAAAGTTTAAATTATCAGTGAATACACTGACTTTGTAAACTTGGATAAATATGAGCTATCCTTTGATAAGTTTAGTAAGGTAACACCAGATTATTGCAAGTTGAACACAAACTGGAAACGCCCTCAATTTTAACAGTGGCAGTATACTAAGTGCAAGATATTCGCTTCTACCTTTTAACGTTACGAGGTTGGCAAAATATCTCCAAATTATTAAACGTTGATTAAGGTATGGAAGTATGAAAATTAATTTTTTCCTCAACCATTAAATTGTAAACCATTAAATCATATTCGTTATATTCCTAGTTGTGCTTCACAGTTATTTAATGATCATGAATATTTGTGTTTGAGTCACTAGATATAATCCAAACCTGCAACTATATACAACAGTGCACTAGGAATCAGAAAATACCTCTGTTTAAGTATGACGTATGCGGATACATTGCAATCTTTATATCAATCAGGTGAAAATATTATAGAGGATTGCAAATTCACTAACACACTCTTCGAACACTTGAAACTTGTTCTTTCATTTATTTAATTAAGAGCATAAATTACGTTTTCGGTGGAATAGAGTTAAATGTATGGTTTCCATGTATATAATATGTTTCCTTTCCCCATGCATGTAATATATATTTATGTTAACTATTATGTATTGAGTTATGACTCGAGTCACTAAATTTTGAAAGTAAAACTGACTGGAAAAAGTTTGTGAACTTTTCCACGAAGAAATAATATGACTCGACTCGAGTCAGCCAAAATCACTAGCAGTGACTCGACTGGACCGTAACATGAAGTGACTTGTTACAATTCTGTTTGTACACCTGATCTAACGTTCACAAACGAAACTTAAACATCTGCATAGGGCCTCTGTAAAAAAAAAAAACTAGCTGTTTCTTATTAGCTAAGAGTTACATTGATTTTGCTAAGATATGTTTTGATTATTACCTTATATGGTTAACTACCATGCATGCCAAAGTTTCTTTTCTTCATTTAATACTTTTTTTTTATCACTATCGAAAACAAGGACGTAATAATTACAACCAGGGAGTTTTAACTCTCTTTTATGAAAGCTTCAAGCGATAAAAGTAGGGTTCAATTATTACTTTCAACGTTTCGTTTCTTACAGTAATGTTAGTGATATATTTTGAGAGAGGATTTCAATTTTTCTAGAATGCACTTCAAAGCCCCGTGTGAGGGTCGATGGGGATATATCATTTGAAGAGGCTTTCTTTCTCACAGTGAGCTTAAAGCACAACTTGAAAAGGCATGTCAGAAAGAATAATAAATTTCTCTGGAATCTGTTCTAAACCCTGATGAGGGTCCTGTGAACTTTAGCTACAGCTTTTCATAATTTCCCTTCTCTTTTAGCAATTTTAAAGTACAAGTTCATTTTGATATCATTGCAATGTATTTCAAGTACCCCCGGGGAGGGGGGATGGTGGGTCCAGGGCGCAAAGTGCACGGGAAGCTTTATTATTTAAAGATATTTCTTGCTCCCTCGAAGCACAAAAATAAATGTTAGAAATAGGAATTACTATGAAATGTGACAATTTGTAAGGTATTTCTTCCCTTTTATTCTCGATTTGTTTTGATTTTTTTTTACTAAATTATTGAGTGAAAATAACATAAGTGTTCCCCTTCCTAGTTATTGTACGCCTGTTACACACCTACGCACACCCGAATGTATGCCCTGCTTTCATTAAAAACTGGTCTTAACAAGGAAATTGTCAGGCAGTGTTGCTGCGTTCGACGGTCACAACATTACGGCAAAAAGACCAATCAAATTGTTTACATATGCATTAAATGGGGCATTCCAATGAACAAAGGAACGCGCGCAAATACGTAAGAATCGACAGGAATGCACGCAAGAGATTGTAATGATTGCAGTTTAAGTCCCATAGTAAAGATCTACAACATCGATACTTTCTATAAACGAAGGTTAGGCACTTAGGCAGATACATGTTGTTACGTGATTGCACATTGAAATATTAATTGAAAATTGAAGGTTGAAAGAGCACCTATCTTCCACTCGCAAATGGTGTTGAGTGAAAATCTTTGCAAAAAACCTAGCAGCAACAATAACTGTACAGCCAACTTGTCTCAAAACTCATTACATTGTATATTTTGCGAATTATGACTGATGGCATGTAGGAAATGCCTTAAGAAAAATTTAGGAGTTGTTTGGCCACCTTAAGTGTATTGGTAACCTAACACGAAACAACACGAAACATTTGTTCCTTCACGTCATCGTGTTAACGAACCAATTTTACCCTACCGTTGTTAGTGTATGGCACATTGCAGCCTAAGCAACTTGGCAGTTCGAAAATGTTTTACCAAAATGGCAGATAATCGTGTATTGTGGATTTGTTTGCTGCAAATCAACTCGAAGGGTGGGGGCCAATGAATTATAAATTTTAATATCGCGAAGCTCGGAATAAAGTGGTTACAATTTGTTAAAGTTTGTTTATTAGGCTATAGTTATTTAATGCTCTTGTATCTCAGATGGGGATGTCCAACGTTTATTGTTAGTAGTCTATACCTGGGCCGCAGTACTATACTCTACTGTGTAGGGGTTGCCTGCGCTTAACCAAGCCGTGGTGATATCGAAGTTTAATAACTTTTTAAATTGGTTGAGAAATTATATATGAACCCAAAATATTTATTAATGCATATAGAACACACTACGTACTTCGTAAGCTTAAACCGTTTCCTGTAATAAATTGTTATTTTAGATTTTAAATGATGTTTTCGCTGTATGTTTATACATGCTCTTTGGAGTTTGTGAACAATCTCCGCACATGAAAACTGCCCGTACATAATGGACGTGCAGATAGCGAACCATTTTTCACAGTTAATTCGCATTGAGATTGGTCATTGATAAAAATCTAACTAGGCCACAGTTAAGTTTCGTAAACGGCACCTGGTCATTTCCCCAACGTAACTACATCCAAACCTGGACTTTTTATTTTGCACTGCATATCGATATATGCCTAACACCTATGATTCACAGCGGTATCATTCATTCCAATAGCAACGTCGTATGTACAAACAACACATCTTTATAATGCAAAGACGTACGCAGTTAGCGACAAAGTGAAGCCGATGGAAATTTGTTCGATTGATGAATTCGGATTCTTCGGATGCCCATAAGCTAATTTCCAATTGCCAACAACCAATGCTATTCTTATGAGGCGTAACTGACATGTTATCGAAAAGGCTGGTCGGTGGGAGACACGGTAGATTATAAACAAGTTTTAACGATTTGGCCTCTGGTGACTCCAAGTGACCTTTGACCTCCGCAAAACAATAGGCTTCTTGTACTGAACGTATCACAACTACATACTAAATATGAGATTGGTCCAAGCTTCCCTTCTTGAGATATCGTGTTTACAAGGTTTTCACTTTTTGACCCCTAGTGACCCCAAATGAACTTTGACCTCCACAAACAACAATAGGCTTCTTGTACGTAATGTGGTACTCCTTCACACGAAATACGAGATTGATCCAAGCTTTTCGTCTTGAGATATCGTGATTACAAGGTTTTCAAAATTTGACCCATGGTGACCCTAAATTACCTTTGACCTCAACCAAAAACAATAGGCTTATTATACTCAAGGTGGTACACCTACTCACTAAATATGAGATTGGTCGAAGCTTTTCTTCTTAAGATATCGTGTTTAAAAGCAAGGCGTCACACAAACGCACACACGCACACACACATCTGCCTGCATGACTGCATAGGTTACGATTGTCATCGAAACCAAAAACGGGTCTAAGCAAGAATATTGTATGTGGCAATTTCAGGCAATGTTGCTGCGTTCGACGGTCACAAAATTATGGCAAAAAAGACCAATCCAAGTTTTTACATGTTCATTAAATGGAGCATCCCAATGAACAAGCACCCGATACTCATAGCTGGCACAGTAACTAATGTTCATGTCCTGTAACACATGTTACCGTGTTACGAACACAAAGTAGTAATTACCGTCATTTACCGATGCACGATAGTGGGACATAAACAGTAATTGCTGTACCAACCATTTAATGCGAGTGTTTTAATACGCGATTCAAAATTGAAGTCGTATCTAGTCGCTTTGTGCTAAAAGTAGGCCTATGGATATTCCGGAACATGGAATTTCTTCGTTCTCGGCATGGCGAATTGCGGTAATTTAAAATAGAGGTGTAAACTATAATCAAGAGGTACCGTACCTCCTTTACTTCATCTCGTAGTCATTCTCATCTTCATAAATATTATAAATGTAACAAGATCTTTTGTTTGATTAAATATCGATAAAATAACCTGTTTTTTAATTGTTATATTAAAGGCCTATCTATAGAATTGCGGTCCAGTTGTTGAACCCATCCAGCCCCCACCCCTCCCCCCCCACACCCCGGTTTCGCAGTAGCCTTCAAAGTGGCTGAGGATAATAAGACTTGACATTTCTATATACGCTATCTTCAGTGCAAGAAAATCATAATAGATGCATGGTTCATTGCATATTTAATACAACACAGCGATGAAGCTTTAACATGCTTCACTGACAGTGACCTAAACAGAAATTTCATTCTAAAGTGGGCTTTCAATCTGTCAGCTTCATTTCAGCCTTGTTTGCCTAACGTGTAACCGTTCGAGGAAGTCATAACAGTTCTGCGTGGACCTGTAAAAACAGAGAATAGCTTAACGACTTATTACTTCCTTGTGGTGTTGAGCATAACCACCGCACATGGGTACAGTATATGCAAATTTCAAGTGAATGGGAAACTATCGCAAACAAACTATCGATTTGTGTTTTTATCCAGCCCGACTTCAACGTTTCCAGCATGGATGTCACTGTGTTTGTATTAGTTTCATGTTATTTTATAGCCGTATTTAATACAGCAGAATGCGTTGTTTTCCAAATAAACGATTATGACTTAAACAGAGTCGTACTGGTTGGTGAATCAAATATCGTGATGACATGTTCTGCTCCTGAGTTTAATGATCCTCAATTTGAAATCAGCCATAAATCAAACATAATCGTCGACGGTCAAGACAATTTCATGATAACTACGTTTGCAAAGTCTATAGAGGTGAGGATTACACAAGTACAGGCATTCCACGGTGGAATATACAAGTGTTTGGTGACTGGTGATGGCTCTATGACTTTGACAAACCTGACTTTGGATGTCCGATCAGGGGAAAAAAACTCCTGTCCACAAAGCAGTGAAACATTAAATGTGAATGAGGGTGAAAGCTTGACTTTATTTTGTTACTTTCTGTGGAGTGCCCCTGTAGGTGTTTTCACACCATATGACTCTATATGGCAAGAAAAGAGTGAACCTAATCCCGTTCTTTTAAATTCAACAGTTACTCAAACTCCAGGTTTTGTTAAAGGTATAGTAGTAGCTGTTGTTGGTCCGTTCACCGCTGATGACGATGACACAGTATACGAGTGTTCACACCTCATGCAGAGCATTACTGGAACAATGATATGTTCTGTTGGACCCGTTAATGTAACGCCAAGGCCAACTGACCCTAGATCTCAAACTCCAACCCAGCCACCAGTGACCGTTCCAGCTACATCAACACCGATAAGATTATCCACAAAAGCATCGTTTCCTTCTACAACCACTACCTATCAAACGACGTTGAATGTGACCATCGGACCTGCGAAAAATACACCAACATCATCATCATCACCATCATCATCATCATCATCACCATCACCATCATTATCATCATTGGTACGGAAAGAAATTACTGAAGAACCAATGACAACCACCTCAGTTTCAGAGAATTCGTCAATAATAATTATTTTATCATGTGTCGCTGTGATCATCCTCGTCATTTTCATCGCTATTCTATTATGTCTAGTGTTCTTGTGTAAAGGAAAATCTAAAAAAAGAGATAAAGAGAAGAGTGACCTAGAAATGACGAGACATCCTGTATCTCATTCAAATAATGGTTATCTTGAACCTCGGGCTGTTACTGGAAGTTCATCGGGTAATGACAGGTCTGATGCCGGTAGTTCCTCCATGGCGGGTCGTGTTTATGATAATAATAGGAAAGAACAAATCCAGGCGAATGAGTATCAGTTAAACGACAGTGAGGACCATTACAATGACGTATCGCATCCTAATGCTCAATCCAAAGTAAGCCGAGACTACGATGGACCACCAAAGTCGACTAATGATGCAATGATGTTGTACGGGAAGGTGAATAAACCAAGAAAGGATGATAGCGACGAAGGAAGCGATGATGACCTCGACGTGGGGTATGATCCACGTAAAAGTGGTGTAAACGTACTGCCACTCTATGGAGTAGTAAATAAAAGCAGATCGTCATCCAGATCTAAAGTAATGGACGAGGCAGATGCTGGTCTGTACTAGACATTGTACTCAAGAAAATTGTGAAATTGTGATTTCGGACAAATTTGCAGCAAAGTCGGGGATATATATGGATGGACCATTTAATTGATACATCGAAGGATATCAAAAAAATTCAAGCTTTTTATAGATCATTAGTTGGTTAATAACCGTTACGTTATGATGTAGTATAATCAGTCTTATTAATTGATTGAGTAAGACCCTAAGGTCCCTTGTTTGTGTAATGTTACTCCACATAAGCCTAAACCATAGTCCTTATAGTGTATACATGGATATAGCGACATAACGTTTACACTCGGTGCTATTTTCGGTAACAAGGAAGTTATTGCATATATCAACTTGGTGTTTGCCACCAAACCACAGCTTTTTGACACTTAACACACCGGTTGGTATGATAACCAATGGCTATACCCATGTCAATGAAAGGACTGCACCAGGCGTGAGCTATTTAGTGTTCCACTTGGATAATTCACAATTTAAACCAAATCTCTGTTTTGACGACTTTTCTTACATTTTTAAGTTTCAATTCGTTATCAAATTTGTGACCTTTGTATCACGAAAGCCGTTTATCTTTATTCATTTCTGCTTCTGTCGTTCTTTAGGAATTAGAAACTGCATGAACAATTTAGAAATAAATGCTAAATGCTTTAACGCTAAACAACGGTTGAGGTAGAAATGAAATAGAATTCATATTTTGGCTCTATAGTGTATATGATCTTGTAATTGTTTCAAAAAGTGATGTACAGTAATTCATATATTATTCACTGTGATTAGTTTCTTCCTTGCAATACGTGTTTACTATTCTGTACTGGTACGCATCGTTAAAGTTATTGCACCTAAAATGTTAGGAAGCTATATAATGGTCACTTAGATTACAGTTCAAGAAACACATCAGTGACACTGTAAAAGAGTCTACATTTTTGTAAATATTAATTGTCTCTTTATCTTTTCTTTTCAACATATTTGGGATAATTCAGAGCGGGGTCAGTAACTCTATTAAAGCCGGCACTTTTTGACAACTCTGAACAGTTTATAGCATTGGGAAAAATATTGATATTAGAGCGTGATTAATTGATTATACATATACAAATATCATACATGTAAACCCTGGATTATTAGGACTCGTCATGACCGAAGATTATATCGATGTACCAAGAAATTCATATAGTCTAATTTCCCATGATACAGTGTTTTAGGACGAGTACAACACCATGAGTACCAGTGCAATGATATAGTGTTGTAGGACGAGTGCAACACCATGAGTACCAGTGCAATGGTATAGTGTTGTAGGACGAGTACAACACCATGAGTACCAGTGCAATGATATAGTGTTGTAGGACGAGTACAACACCATGAGTACCAGTACTAGTCTAATTCTCCTTGGTATGAGTACCGAGTATGGGTACAAGGCTATGAGCATGGCTATTGTATGTCATGTCACACAAGCATATCTATACTGTGTTAATTTCCAAACGCCACAGTCTCGTGTTCGAGTACAAAACCCATGAGAGCCATTATGAGTACAGGTAAATATGTAAGAATTATACTAGAATAAAAGTACAGGTAAATGGCCCACTATACAACTTATGCAAGTCTGGTATACTGTATAGTTAACAAGTTGAAATTCACAGTGCGCAGTGCAACCATATACAGTATTATACAGTACATGAGGATTTCATCTTCTGTGTACTCCTATCCTACCAACACTGCATTAATCCTCTCATTTGATCTCACTAAGTTTGCTCTCTCTTTCATTTGTCACATTTATAGCTGTTTGACTAAACCCGACTCGTTTAAATGAACGATAGAAGACTATAAGTCAACTTCAGTTTTATATGTTTTTAATAAGAAATGAATTTACAGCAACAGCTATATTTTAAGGCGAGGTTTAACTTCCTTATAATTAAATAAATTTTACTTCGGAAGAAACAACAACATGTATTGACATTTCTCACTCATCATAAAATAGGAGACTAATATCTGTTTTATCGATTAAAATGACTTCCCGGTTATAGCAACATAATTAGTGAAAGTTCCAAGATTATATACCAAAATCCCAACTCGACCCTTCTCCTCCGTCCCCGCTTCTACTTCAAAAATAGCACGACAACATTTAGGGGGAAATGCGCAGTTTAAAAAATCATTTGGAAATTAAGTTCTTTGAAATCTTTCAAATGATTTTATTTTTTTTAATTTTCTACTTCTTCTGTTATTTTTTTATGATAAAATTATGTTTTTGATCTTCCGACCATATTACATCAGGCGTTAATGCAACAGACGCTTATCCTACACTGCAGAGATAACGTTAATATGTTAATATACGTCCACAAGCAGCTTTCTGTTGTACAAGCCCTCACGTTAACTTTGAACTTTGAACCGAAGAGCAAGATCAAGTTTACATTATGGAGGATCCGTACGAAATGAACTTATGTGGGTGGTGGGTTCTTACAGTACAGAAGTAGGCCATATTACTTAACTATTTTTCTTATCTGGCTTTCGATTCCGCCTCTGTAGACGGTTTAAGTTTAAGTTAAAACTTTTATTTCTCCACCTTAGAGAATAGTTTCTCAAACGCAGATATCCTTTATAATGTGTATATACCTAACTACCACCTTCCAGTACATAACAAACTCAATGCGTAATCTTTTTAAGGAAAGTTGGAAGTATCGATCTATTCGTGACGCTTAGCCTACACACAAATCATACCTGACGAATATTCTCACATATACGGAGAACCAAACTGCTGTTTAAAATCATTTTAAGATAACTTATTTCATGTCTCACATTATGTATACTATGATTTGAGTATAAGAATAAAACAGAAGCAGACATTTTTATTGTATGTGTATGGCATCGCATTTCACAAGAACTGTAAATGTGAGTAAATAAGTCTGTACATGTATATCTCACATCAGGTACAAATGGACCTTCACTGCACTATAGAATGCAGATCCCAAATCAGTGATAGACTCAAACGTCAGTAAAACGCAATTAAACATATAACAAACATGGTCATATGACTGTATATCGACCAAGATAATATTCTGTATTTCAATGACGCAGATATTGCTACAGTAGGCAGGGAATGTGGAAAAGCAGAGAACAGCTCATTCGGGACATTAATGTGTATGCTCTTTTACTGTTATGTTATGTCGGATAACTGAAATTCCAAAGTTGGAAATAACTCTCCATATTTGAAAAAGAGAGAAAGAAATTAGCTATTTTAATTGTTAGATTACATCATATGATATATAAGGCATATATTACAGGGTCATTTGACGTCTCCTATGTGACCTGCTTGAAATTTTAAACGTATTATACTATTTTTTTTCTTTCAAGTTGTAGAGACAATGATTGAATAAGAAGTTCAATATTTATGAAAACTACTCAAAACTTCAACATTTCCCCTCAACCGCCGAAAATGGTGCTTTACATTCTTACTGTGTAGCAATTAAAGAGAACCGTTATGAATTAGTAGTCAATTGCAGACACCACAAGGAGAGTCACAAGTAGAGGAATATTCTCTTAGATGTTACCACTCAGCCGTTTCATTATTTTTGAAATATATTGAGAGCATTAAACTTCATATGTATTACCATTAATGATAATTAAGCACTCAATCACCATATAGTAGCCGGTATATGCATCTATGTTAGCATCAAACTAATAATATAGGCCTATGGTTGTATATACTTCATATTCTACTAGGCAGGTGAAGTGGTAAAATATGACAGTTTGTACATTCTTACACAATTCAAGTGAAAATGGTGGGGGTTGTACCTTAAAAACATTTGCGTGTATGATAATTTATCCGGCTATTTTCTCGGTAAAATAAACTGACCAAGTATAGGTTACAGGTCATGTTAAACAAAAACTTGCCTAAGTGATAAATTGAAACGTAGTTTGGTTTGCAAATGTGATAGCTTACAATTTCTTTCTTGGTTGAACAATTTTTCCAAATTAGGTACATAAAACATTACTAATGTGTTAGAAATATTTGATGTTGTTTATACTGCAATATGGTTAATATTTAATACTACACAATGCATCATTAAATTCCGAAGAGGTGGTTACTTCTTGGAAATTAACTATATAAATATAAAATAAAGATAATTAGTTTGATACTTTTGCATGTTGTCAAACACTAAATATAAGAGGCTTATAACATTATCAGGTATACTTGCTATTTTGGTGTTAATATAGGCCTACGTGTATGCATTCTCACATATTAAACAAACCTAAGATGTTGAACACTATAAACATTCAAAACTAACCTTTCCTTATAACACAAAGTTCCCTAGTAAATTTGAAGTTTACTCTAGACATTACCAGTAAAATAATAATATATATAAATCAAACCTTTAGGCGACATTTTATCTAAAAATAAGGCACTTACAGACACATTTGACTTAGGGTGACCTATATACTGTCTTTTAATTTGGAACGATATACTTACATTCTGCAAATATTGTAAGAAGTGGATTAAAGGGTGAACGAAAAATGTTTGTGTTTATAATCATTCATTAAAATTAATTAAAACTTAGGTAAAATAGGATGCATTGAAGATAGTCATTCTGATATTGAATATATTCGCGTACGGTAAATACAGCACTTAGGGATATATTGTGATATCGGCATATTCTACATAAGTGTGTATTGTTATTATAAAATGACCCTTTTAAACATACTACCCAAGGAAGAATTAAATAGCTCCTTTAAGAAAACAATCAAGAAATTGCCGATATATTGCCGATAATTCACTGTACGCTATCTTTATTTTACCGATGAGTAGCCGGCCCTCTACTACATAACGTTATGCGTTCGGCCGTCCGGCTAGCTATACGTAAACTTCGATCGTATAGGTACGTAGCTAGCCTATAGTAGACATAACTCAGACAGTGTTAGGTACAGTATAGATTGGATAAAATCCATCCAAATCCGGAATTTGTAAGAGACAAACGGCGCGGGTTGAACGGTAAGTTACACATATGTGCAGTTCATTAAATGGCAACAGTGGTCTAGGCTAATTATTTTCGAAGCACAAACTGCTCTTGGGTAGTCTAGTACGTATAGCTCTGCCCCTAAGTACGTTAAGTAGGCTAATTAGACTATTTTGGGGGAGTAATGATTTTTTAAGCCTGTAGTCTTACCCCTTGAGAAAATAATGGTTTTAGTCTTATATGCATTTACATACATTTTCCAAGTATTACAATAATTTTTCACACAATTTAATGCTCTTTGCAGACCATTCGGCTTTTCAGCTTTTGTATTTCAGGACCTCGGGGAGATTAGCTTTACGCTAACCGGGTTTGCCCTCTAATGTTAATAAACAAAGAAAGAAAAAAACGACAAGAATTCCTGCAAGAGCGAAAGATTTGCACTGACGTACACGGCATCCTATGTAATGTTTCCAGTGTGTACACTACAAGATTAAATACGTGGGACTACCGCAAAACTATCCAAAGTCTTATCTATGATTTACCAACATGAAAGGATTCGTATATCATGTTAGCACTTTGAAATTTTCGAAATTCAACAAGATATTTTGTTTGATGAAATATTGATAAAATAAACTGTTTTTCTTTTAGTAAAGGCTTATCTTTAGAATTGCGGTCCAGTTGATGCACTCATCCAGAACCTCCCATCCCCTACACCTTTCGGGTAAACATGCAGTAGCTTCCAGTGAGGCTGAGGTTAATAAAACTTGAAATTCCTATATATGCTATGCTCAATGCCCAATAAAGGATGCATGGTTCATTGCATATTTCAGATACAACAAAGAAATGAAGCTTTTGTTAAACAGTGGACTGAAAAGAAATTTCATTCTAAAATCTTTCAGATTCATTCAGCCTTGTTTGCCAAACGTATAAACGTTAGGGGAAGTCAAAACAGTTCTGCGTGGACCTGTAAAAACGGGAATAGCTTCACTTCTTACTTCCTTGTGGCGTTGAACATAACCACCACACATGTGTACAGTATATGCCAGTTTCAAGTGATCGAATGGGAAACTAACCATCGATTTTTGTTTTCATGCAGCCCGATGTTTCCAGTTTCCAGCATGGATGCCATTGTGTTTGTATTAGTTTCATGTTATTTTATAGCTGCCGTATTTACCACAGCAGAGTGCGTCGTTTTCGAAATAAACGATTATGACTTAAACAGAGTCGTACTGGTTGGTGAATCAGATATCGTGATGACATGTTCTGCTCCTGAGTTTAATGATCCTCAATTTGAAATCAGCCATCAATCAAACATAATCATCAACAGTCAAGACAATTTCGTGATAACTACGTTTACAAAGTCTATAGAGGTGAAGATTACACAAGTACAGGCATTCCACGGTGGAATATACCAGTGTTTGGTGACTGGTAATGTCTCTATGACTTTGACAAACCTGACATTGGATGTCCGAATAGGGTCTGGAAATTTCTACTGTCCACAAAGCAGTGAAACATTAAATGTGAATGAAGGTGAAAGCTTTACTTTATTTTGTTACTTTCTGTGGAGTGCCCCTGTAGGTACTTTCACACCATATAACTCTATATGGCAAGAAAAGAGTGAACCTAATCCCGTTCTTTTAAATTCAACAGTTACTCAAAGTCCAAGTTTTATTAAAGGTATAGTAGTAGCTGTTGTTGGTCCATTCACTGCTGGTGACGATGACATAGTATACGAGTGTTCACACCTCATGCTGAGCATTAGTGGATCACAACCATGTTCTGTTGGACCCGTCAATGTAAAGCCAAGGCCAACTGACACTAGACCTCAAACTCCAACCCAGCAACCAGTGACCGTTCCAGCAACATTAACACCGATAAGATTATCAACAAAATCATCGCCTCCTTCCACTACAACTACCTATCAACTACCTATCGGACCTGGGGAAAATACACCAACATCATCATCAACATCATCACCACCACCATCATCATCATCATCACCACCATCATCATCCTGGGAAAGGAAAGATATTACTGAAGAACCAATGAATAACTCTACTCAGAACAATAAAAACATTGTTATCATTCTTTTATCTATTGTTGTCATAATACTAGCAATTGTCATTACAATTCTTCTTTGTCATAAAAGTCAATGTAAAAGGAAAAAAAGAAAGGAGATAAAAAAGGAGAAGAGTGAATTTCAGCTGAGAGGGAATCCTGCATCAAATTCAATACAAGGTAAGGAGGAAGACGGATATGTTGAGCCCAACCCTCAATTTGTTAATCATATAAGCGGAAAGAGTGACGTCGGTGTTGCCATGGCGACTGGTAGCTCTTCTATAATACGTCATGATTACGAACACAAAATAATAGGAATAAGGAAGAAACAAGATGATCCATCGTACGAGGAGGTGAATCATAATCATGGAATGTCTAAACATAACACATGTGCTGAACCAACTGAACTTGTAGGTGACCAAGACTATGAATATTCAGCGACAAACAGAGAAGAAGACAAGAAAGACTACGAGACAGTAAAATAAAGAATTAATGATAAACAGCAACAATCGAATACATACCTGTAAATGATGAGTATAGGCTAATACCAACCTGGATAATATTCTATAACAACTCGATGGAGATATGGTCACGCGATTATAACCGAAAGCCTGGTATATATGAGTGGTGTAGCCTATACATTCTACTGATGTTGTAAGCGATGGAGATGGCGTAGACAGCGATGATGACAGTAACCAAGCAGGACGATGGTCCGGGTGCGACAGATGTAAAAATTAAGAAACCTTATCAATAGTGAGACAGTAACAAATCTGGTTGAGTCTGTAGACAAGGCCGTTGAGGAAAGATGTGTCTATTACTGGACAATTTTAATTATCATGTTCACGGACATTGTCAAATAGGTGAAAGTGATCACATGTGTTTGAAGCAAATTTATCATCTTTTTATTATTGATCAATAGAAGTAACATTATACACAGATAAAAATCCAGGAATGATTCGCCGGACAAGAAAATAAGATCATATCTTCCAAATTTTACTCATAGAATTTATGTATGACTGAAAAATAATTACCTCTCAAGTCTGTAAATAAAGCTACGTTTCTAGTAATATATACATATAAAGTATTGCTCTTTCGTCAGGAAATCGTCAACTTGAAACTGACGACGATAATAAAATCAACGGAAGAAGAAAAAAACACGGATTATGAAAAAAGAAAATGAGTCAAAAGAGAATTTACATATAATACATTATTAGAAGTTGCAACATTAGCGTGAACATTCAGGATGATGATGTAACATCAAAATTTTCCTATTTTCATGTCATATGATTTTGAAATGTCATTTAATTTGGAATGTTCTTATTATAGCTTTTATATATCTTTTGAGAAGTACACAAGTGTACATTATTGATTATTCAAAAAGAGCGCCATCTACTCATTTTAGGGGTCAATTACAATAATTGTTTTTATCAACCATAGTCAACAGAAGTGATTTTATAGGCTTCATGTTGAAATGATGTCTTACCAGTACGCATCATCAAGTCTCATAACCCATTTCTTCTGCTCCCCTCCCCATCTCTTTAATACTCTGAGAACAGTATTCATCGATAATAACTTGAACAGACCCCGAAAAGAGATTCTTTTCGCACGGGCGATAACTAAATCCTATCAGATAATGGTTGTATATACCGTCTCATGTATAAAAGCGTCCTCCTGAAGGATTTCAAGTAATAAACAATTTGTTATTGGTTTGTAATCTACCATTAATCTCAACATGAAATTCAAACTTGTCATTGATTCCGATCTACTTGTGAAAGTTTAATTAATCAGTGAATACACTGACTTTAAAAACTTGTATGGATATGAGCTATCCTTTGGTAAGTTTATTAAGGTAACACGAGATTAATCCAAGTTGAACACAAACTGGAAAACGCCCTCAATTTTAACAGTGTCAGTATACTAAGTGCAAGATATTCGCTTCTACCTTATAACGTTACGAGGTTGGCAAAATATCTCCAAAATTATTAAACTTAGATTAAGGTATGGAAGTATCAAATTAATTACTTTTTTAACCATTAAAATGTAAAGCATCCAATCCTGTTCGTTATGGTCCTAGTTGTGCTTCACAGTTATTTAATGGTCATAGGTACTTGTGTTTGAGTCACTAGATGTCCAAACCTTCAACTATATACCCGAGTACACTAGGAATCATGGAAGAGCTCTGTTTAAGTATGACGTATGTGGAGACATTACAATCTTTATATTAATCAGGTGAAAATATTATAGAGAATTTCAAATTCACTTATAAAATCTTCGAACACTTGAAAGCTTGTTCGTTCATTTATTTAGTTAAGAGCATAAATTGCGTTTTCGGTGGAATACAGTGAAATATATGGTTTCCATGTATATTATATGTTTCCTTTACCCATCCATGTACGATTCATTAATGTTAACTATTATCTAATGAGTTATGACTCGAGCACTTAATTTAGAAAGTAGAACTTTCTGGAGAAATTTTGTGAACTTACCCCCTTAGAAATAATATGATTCGAGTCGAGTCAGCAAAACTCACTAGCACTAACTCGACTTTAACATTAAGTAACTTGTCACAATTCTTTATTTTTCAGTGCACTAGTCTTCTGCTTGTAAACCAGAAATAGCTGTTACAATATAAATGGCCCGAACCACTATTTTGATGTACAATAACACTATGGCATGATAACCACGGGTCAGTCTACTGTACGTGGCAATACACACCTCTACCAAAAACAATAGGGGTATTGCATTCAATGTTATGAATCCACACACCAAGTATGAGAAGTATCAACGTTGCCAATCGTTAGATAGCAGTGAAAAGGGTTTTCAGAGTTTCACCCAGAGTTGTCAACAAGTCCCTAGCTGCAAGTCTCAAGTCAAGTCTCAAGTCTTTACCAGCAAGTCTCAAGTCAAGTCTCAAGTCACCTTGACAATTTTGAGCGAGTCTCAAGTCAAGTCTCAAGTCTTTGGAGGTCGAGTCTCGAGTCAAGTCTCAAGTCCCTATGAGCAAGTCCCAAGTCAAGTCTTTGAAGTTTGAATACAATGATGCAGGCTACGAATAATGTAACAGTGTTCCAGGAAACTGAGGAAAGCAAATAAAAGTTATTGTTACAATTGAATACATGTGTCTCCTAACTTTATTGTGTTTTGAAAGTTTTCACAGAAATGCATGCAGCTATATTCTACCTGACTGCCAGTGGCGTCACCAGACTTTTCAGTCTGGGGGGGGGGCACAGGGGGGCACCAGCATTTGATGGGGGGCACTTAGGTGGATACGGATCTCCGTCCTGGGGGAGGGGTCTAAGGGGAGGGGGTGCCCCCCAGAAAATTTTCGCATACGGAGGATGGGCTAGATGCAAAATGGTGCCACATTTGATGCTAAATTCGATCTGAAGATATCTCCAGAAATTGCTATTTTTGAGGTAATGATTTTAACAACGCGCAGAATTTTGCAGAGGATATGAACCACATGCTGTCGATATTATGCCTAACCCTATCAATAGAACCTACATTTGTTGAATTAATGTGTGCATGACCCCCGACTCCTTTCTTGTCCTTCTCGTTTCTCCCATTATCTATTAAGATGTAACAGGTTCCAGCATCGTTATTGGCTCCTATCAGGGATCTCACCATGCAATCCAAAGTTTGATCACACATCGAGTATGGCTTAGTATGCAGGTGTGAACATTCGCCATTTGTTCCTACAAGCATCTGACCTCAAATGACCTCTGCACCCCCTACACAACAGGGTTAATATATGGGTTACGACTTCGATACCCGACGGTCAAGGATAAACTTTTTCATTTTTTCGCAGCTCATTTGAAGAAAATACGAATTACTGTGCTTCTTTGTCCT
>KN883045.1:86735-102422 GCA_000934455.1 Apostichopus parvimensis
GGGGGGGTTGCAGGGGGAAGGGGGTGGGTCGGGGTCGCTATCGTCGATTTCCAACTATATCAATCGAATAAACTTTTTCCTCATTCAAAAGTTACATAAGACAGTGATACAGAAATAAATCAATGTAAGATTCGTTAGTTATCGAATCATAGCATTCTTTTTCAAATTAAACTATAATTATTCTAAAATTGTCTTCAAGGAATGAAACATAAAAGTAAAGATATATGCTATAAGGGAAATATAAAGGAAATATGATAATTTGTACATTTTGATACAATTCAAGTGAAAATGGTGGGGGTTGTACCGTATAAACATTTCGGTGTATGAATAATTATCTGGCTATTTTCTCGGTAAGAAATTTACCAACTTTAGAAAATACAGGTCAAACTAAAAAAAACTTGCCTAACTAATCATTTGAAACGTAGTTTGGTTTGCAAATGTGATTGCTTACAATTTCTTCTTGTCTGGGCATTTTTTTCCCCGAATTAGGTACATAAAACATTACTAATGTGTTAGAAATATTTTATGTCAGTAGTTTATACTGCAATATGGTTAATATTTAATACTACACAATGAATCATTAAAATCCGAAGAGGAGGTTACTTCTTGGAAATTAACTATAAAAAAGATAATATAAAGATAATTAGTTTGATACTTTTGCGTGTTGACAACATTACACGTATAGGAGGCTTATAACATTATGAGGTATACTTGCTACTTTGACGTTAAATGTAACCATCGGACCTGCGAAAAATACACCAACAGCAACACCATCCTCGGTACAGAAAGATATTACTGAAGAACCAATGAATAACTCTACTAAGACACCAGCAGTGAACAATAATAACATTGTTATCATTCTTTTATCTATTGTTGTGATAATACTAGCAATTTTCATTATAATTCTTCTTTGTTATAAAAGTCAATGTAAAAGGAAAAAAAGAAAAGATATAAAAAAGGAGGAGAGTGAATTTCAGCTGAGAGGACATCCTGCATCAAATTCAATACAAGGTAAGGATGAAGACGGATATCTTGAGCCCAACCCTCAATTTGTTAATCATATAAGCGGAAGGAGTGATGTCGGTGTTGCCATGGCGACTGGTAGCTCTTCTATGATAGGCCTACATCATGATTACGAACACGAAATAATAGGAATAAAGAATAAACAAGATGATCCATCGTACGAGGAGGTGAGTCATCATCATGGAAACGTCTAAACGTAACACATATGCTGAACCAACTGAACTTGTAGGTGACCAAGACTATGAATATTCAGCGACAAACAGAGAAGAAGACAGGAAAGACTACGAGACAGTATAATAAAGAATTAATGATAAACAGCAACAATCGAATACATACCTGTAAATGATGATTATATGCTACTACAAACCTGGATAATATTCTATACCAACTCGATGGAGATATGGTCACGCAATTATAACCGAAAGCCTGGTATATATGAGTGGTGTAGCCTGTACATTCTACTGATGTTGTAAGCGATGGTGATGACGTAGACAGCGATGATGACAGTAACCAAGCAGGACGATGGTCCGGGTTCGATAGATGTAAATAGTATGAAACCTTATCAATAGTCAATTGGTGAAAGTTATCTCATATATTGGAAGCAAATTTATCATCTTGTTATTTTTGATCATTACAAGTAACATGATACCCTGATGGCCCAGGTCCGACATATGTAAATAGTAGGAAACCTTATCAATAGTGCGACAGTAACACATCTGGTTGAGTCTGTAACAAGGCCGGTGAGGAAGGATGTGTCTATTTACTGGACAATTTTAATTTTCATGTTGACGGAAATTGTCAAATTTCAGAACGTATCACATGTATTGAAAGCAAATTTATCATCTTTTTATTACTGATCAATAGATGTAACATCATACACAGATAAAAATCCAGGAATGATTCGCCGGACAAGAAAATAAGATCATATCTTTAAAAATTTACTAATAGAACTTATGTATGACTGAAAATAATTCCCTCGCAAGTCTGTAAATAAAGCTACGTTTCTAGTAATATATACATATAAAGTATTGCTCTTTCGTCAGGAAATCGTCAACTTGAAATTGACGACAATAATAAAAACAACGGAAGAAGAAAAATGCACGGATTATTAAAAACGAAAATAGGTCAGAAGAGAGGTTGCATATAATACATTATTAGAAGTTGCAACATTAGCGTGAACATTTAGGATGATGATGTAACACTAACATTTTCAAATTTTCATATGCATGTGAAATTTCATTTAATTTTGAATGTTCTTATTATAGCTTTCATATCCTTTGAGAAGTACGCCAGTGTACATAATTGATCATTCAAAAAGAGCGCCATCTATTTAATTTAGGGGTCAATTACAATAATGGTTTAATATCAACCATAGTAAACAGAAGTGATTTTATAGGCTTGAAATGATGTCTTACCAGCACGCATCGTCAAGTCACATAACCCTTTTCTTCTGCTCCCCTCCCCATCTTTTTTAATACTCTGAGAATAGTATTCATCGATAATAACTTGAACAGACCCCGAAAAGAGAATTCTTCGCACGGGCGATAACTAAATCCTATTAGATAATGGTTGTATATGTCGTCTCATGTATGCACGCGTCCTCCTGAAGGATTTCAAGTAATACACGATTTGTTATTGGTTTGTAATCTAGCATTAATCTCAACAGAAAATTTAAACTTTTTCATATAAACTGATCTACTTGTGAAAGTTTAATTTATCTGTGAATACACATACTTTGTAAACTTGGATGGATATGAGCTATCATTTGATAAGTTTAGTAAGGTAACACCAGACCATTGCAAGGTTAAAATAAACTGATAAACGCCCTCAACTTAACAGTATCAGTATTCTAGCTGCAAG
Organism: Apostichopus parvimensis; assembly: GCA_000934455.1. Lineage (NCBI taxonomy): Eukaryota > Metazoa > Echinodermata > Holothuroidea > Aspidochirotida > Stichopodidae > Apostichopus > Apostichopus parvimensis. The sequence goes on from KN883045.1 coordinate 89,619, forward strand.
ATATTTGCTTCTACCTTTTAACTTTACGAGGTTGACAAAATATCTCCAAAATTGTGACACTAAAAATTACAGTATGGAAATATGAAATGAATTTTCTTGTCAACCATTAAAATGTAAGCATCAAATCATGTTTGTTATGTTCCTATCTGTGCTTCATAGTTATTTTTTTGATCATAGGTATTTGTCTGTCCTCTCTTAAATTTTGAAAGTAGAACTGACTGGAAAAGGAAAAAAAAACTTTTCCACCAAGAAATAAAATGACTCGACTCGAGTCAGCCAAAATCACAAGCAGAGACTCGACTGGACCGTAACATGAAGTGACTTATTACTTTTCTGTTTGTACACCTAATCCAACGTTCACAAACGAAACTTAAACATCTGCATAGGGCATCTGTGAAAACCTAGCTGTTCCTCATTAGCTAAGAGTTATATTGATTATATCAAACATTTATTTTTAAATTTACTCCATAGGGTTAACTACCATGTCAGTGTTAGTTTCTTCATTTAATAATTTTTTTAAGACCACCACGGGAAATAAGGACATATTAATATATATGGAGTTTTAACTCTCTGTTATGAAAGCTTTAAGCGATAAAAGTGGTGTTCAGTTATTACTTTAAACGTTTCACTTGTTTACAGTAATGTTGTTAACATATTTTGTTGGGAAGGCTCACAATCATGGGCTTACATAGACCTACACTATTTTTCCAGGCGATGTAGATCGACTTCAAGATCGACTAGCATTTTTGTGACAGATTTCAGAGATTTACCGAGGTTCGGTTTCGAAAAATAAACGGCAAAACAGTACGCATTTTGTTTTGTAACTACAACTGTTTATGGTAAGGCATAAGGAGATATTTCCTAGTGGAAGGCTGATATTGGCTATGAGTGCATAGGCGAAGTCCCGAAAGGTACAGTATTTTTCAGATATTCCTTTCTTTCTCGCAGCGTTCTTAATGCACAAAACCCAATGTCAGAAAGGAGAATGAAAAGTCTATGGAATGAATGCTAATCCCCGATGGGTGTCGAAGGGCTGCAACAGTGTCAGAGAATTCTTGTTTTCTCGTGAAGAATTTTAAAGTATAAATACACATTCAAGAGAGAGGACTTCAATTTTTCTGGAATGCACTTCAAACCCCGTGTGTGGTTCGATGGGCATATATCATTTCAGAGGCTTGCTTTCTCACAGTGAGTTTCAAGCAGAACTTGAAAAGGCATCTCAGAAAGAAGAAGTAAAATTCTCTAGAATTTATTCTAAGCCCAGGTGAGGGCGCTGTGAACTTCAGCTTAGGCGTTTTCATAATTTTCGCTTTATCTTTTAGCGATTTTAAAGCACAAAAGTTCATTTCGGAGAGATGTTCAATTTCACTGCAATGTATTTGAAATCCCTGAGGGGAGGGTTCCAACAGGCGCACCCAGCGGGGAAGCTGTATCATTTGCAAGATATTTCTTGCCCCCTCTTAGCGGTTTTGAAGCACAAAAAATAAATATTAGAAAAACAGGAATTGCTGTGAAATGTGACAATTTGCAAAATGTTTCTTCATTATTATTCTCAATTTGTTTTCTTTACTACATAATTGAGTAAAACTAGCCCATTAAGTGTTAAGATACAACTACGCACACCCGAATGTGCATGTGCACTGCTTTCCTTAACCAGAATGCAAAACGCATTGATGTTTCGATGGCTTCATTGCACTAGACTTCTGCTTGTAAACCAGAAATAGCTGTTACAATATAAATGACCAGAACCACTATATTGATGTACAATTACACTATGGCATGGTAAACACAGGTCAGTCTACTGTACGTGGCACTACACACCTCTACCAGAAACAATAGGGGTTTTGTAATCAATGTGATGCATCCGCACACCAATTATGAGAAGTATCAACGATATTCCCATCGTTAAATATCATGTAAAAGTCTTTTCAAAGTTTGACCTCTGCTGACCTCAAATGAGATTTGACCTCACAAGCAACAGGTTTCTTGTACTCAATATGGCAAATCTATATACAATGTAGCCTATGAAAAGTATCCATGACCTCTACCCTGAGAAATCATGTTTTAAAGGTTTTCAGGCCTGAAAAATGTTTTAAACGTACTAGCTATTTGGCGACCGCCACTAAAAGTCTACTCGCTAAAACGCAAAATTCATTCGCCACTATGCTTGCTGTTCAAATCTCCATAGTATAGATCTACAACATCAATACTTTCTATGAACAAAATGTTAGGCACTTAGGCAGATACATGGTGATACATAATTGCACATTGGAAAAATATGTATCTGTGCAGTATGAAATTTAAACTTATTTTTCACCAAAGGTAAGTGTTTAAAAAAGTCGCAGAATTGTAAATAAGCAGCTAGGCCTACTGTAGTGTCTCAAACAAATAAAACTAAATATCTGCAAAAATTCCTATGAAGATAGCTTGGCTTCTGTAACATTAGGGCTCCACTAGTATACACTAGGCAGATACTATACAGTGTGCTATAGGCGTGCTTGTGTTCTAAGCCTATATAGTAGCTCACTGCTACTTTGAACCGCTACTCGCTCGATTAGCATGATTCGTACGTTTTCTCAATTATTTATCTAGTCTTTTAGCTGCAGATTGGTGCGCGAAAAGTTTCGCTATTACTCCACTACACTGCCTAAATCAAAGCGATCTTTTACGCAATGAAATCTAAGGTTGAAGAGCATATATTTTCCCCAAAAAATCCTAGCAGCAATAACAGCAAACTTGTCTCAAAACTCCTTAAATTGTTGTATATTATGCTAATTATGACTGATGGCATGTAGACAAATGTCTTAAGAAATAATTTAGGAGATGTTTGCCACCTTTAAGTGTATTGGTATTCTGACTAGTATTCTTCACGTTGTTGTCTTAACGAACCCAATTTTGACCCACCGTTGCTGACCTAGACTACATAAAATTGCCCATGGGCCTAACCAGGTTTGTTCGAGTTGTCCCATAATCATAACGTTAAGAAATTCGAACGCTACTATTAAGGCCTAGCTATGCAGAAACTGGTGGAAGAGACTACACAACTATAGACCAACAGCCGATCCAGACACAGCTCTTAAACTCACTGCCAAGTTAACTTGCTAAGACCGTTTTACACTAATATTTCGCACTGAGTTTGGTAATAGTCACGAATCTGACTCGGTGACAGTTAAGTTTCGTAAACGGCGCCTGGTTATTTCCCCAACGTAACTACATCAATACCTGAAGTTTTTATTTGGAATCTCGACAATTGCAAAATACGACGGAAATCTTCCAATAGCACCGCTGTCTGTACGAAGTGTACACCCGTTTGCATGCAATGTATGATACTTTCGCTAGATACATTGTGTGCTCCGGAGTATGCACCGGAGAGACGCGCTGAAGGCTATGGAGATTTTTCGCGAGTCTTGATTGGATTCTACGGATGCCAATTACCATATTTCCAATAGCCAACAGCCTCCAATTCTCATGAGAAGAAGCGCGGTAGATTATAAAACAGGTTTCCACAATTTGGCCACTGGTGATTCCAGATGAACTTTGACCTCCACAAACAACATTAGGCTTCTTGTAGTGAACGCGTCACAACTACATACTAAATATGAGAGAGGTCCAAGCTTTTCGCCGTCTTGAGATATCGTGTTTACAGGGTTTTCACAATTTGACCCTTGGCGACCTCAAATGAGCTTATACCGCCTTTACAAAAATAGGCTCTTACTCCAAAATGTAGTCCTTCTACACACGAAACATGATATTGGTCCATGCTTTCCTTCTTGAGAAATTGTGTTTACAAGGTTTTCACAATTTGACCCCTGGTGACCCTAAGTGACCTTTGACCTCCTCCAAAAACAATAGGATTCTACTACTCAATGGGGTACGCTTACTCACTAAATATGAGATTGGTCAAAGCTTTTCTTCTTAAGATATCGTGTTTAAAAGCATGGCGTCACACACACGCACATACACGCGCACGCACCCCCCCCCCCCCCCCCCACACACACACATACTCATCCGCCTGCATGACTGCATAGGTTACGATATCTTCGAATCCAAAAACGGGTCTAAGCAAGGAACTTGTATCTGGCAATTTCAGGCAATGTTGCTGAATTCGACGGTCACAAACTTATGACAAAACGACCAATCCAAGTTTTAACATGTACATTAAATGGAGCATCCAAATGAACAAGCACCCGATACTCATAGCTGGCACAGTAACTACTGTTCATGTCATGTAACACATGTTACCGTGTTACGAAAACAAAGCAGTAATTACTGATGTTCGGTTGTAGGACATGAACAGTAGTTGCTGTATACCAGCTAAGCTATGGGTATCGGCGGGAACAAAGGAATAATAATAATACGTAAGAATTGAGACAATTTTTTTTTTGATTAAATATCGTTAAAATAGCCAGTTTTTTTTATTTTTTATAGTAAAGGCCTATATATAGAACTGCGCTCTAGTTGTTGAACCCATCCTGCCCCCCCCCCCCTTTTCGTGTATACATGCAGTAGCCTCAAGAGCGGCTGAGGTTAATAAGACTTAAAATTCGTATATACGCTATCCTCAGTGCAAGAAAATCATAATGGTTCATTGCATATTTCACATACAACACAGAAATTAAGCTATTGTTTAACATGCTTCACTGACAGTGACCTATAAAGAAATTTCATTCAAAACTCGTGCTTGCAATCTTTCTGATTCATTCAGCCTTGTTTGCCTAACGTATAAACGTTAGGGGAAGTCAAAACAGTTCTGCGTGGACCTGTACGATCGAGAATAGCTTAACGACTTCTTCCTGTGGTGTTGAACAGGACTACCGCACATGGGTACAGTGTATGTCAGTTTCAAGTGAATGAGAAACTATCGCAAACTAACCATCGATTTATTTATTTAATGCAGCCCGACGTCAACGTTTCCAGCATGGATGTCAATGTGTTGGTATTAGTTTCATGTTATTTTATAGCCGTATTTACTACAGCAAAGTGCGTCGTTTTCGAAATAAACGACTATGACTTTAACAGAGTCGTACTGATTGGTGAATCAAATATCGTGATGACATGTTCTGCTCCTGAGTTGAATGATCCTCAATTTGTAATCAGCCATCAACCAAACATAACCATCGACAGTCAAAACAATTTCACGATAACTACGTTTGCAAAGTCTATAGTGGTGAGGATTACACATGTACAGGCATTCCACGGTGGAATATACAAGTGTTTGGTGACTGGTGATGGCTCTATGACTTTGACAAACCTGACATTGGATGTCCGACCAGCGTCTGGAATTCACTGTCCACAAAGCAGTGAAACATTAAATGTGAATGAAGGTGAAAGATTGACTTTATTTTGTTACTTTCTGTGGAGTGCCCCTTCAGGTGTTTTCACACCATATGATTATATATGGCAAGAAAAGAGTGAACCTAATCCCGTTCCTGTGAATAATTCTACAGTTACTCAAAGTTCAAGTTCTACAAAAGGTATAGTAGTAGCTGTTGTTGGTCCATTCACTGCTGATGAAGATGACACAGTATACGAGTGTTCACACCCCTTACCAGGCATTGCTGGAGTACAACCATGTTCTGTTGGACCCGTTACTGTAACGCCAAGGCCAACTGACCCCATATCTCAAACTCCAACCCTGCCACCAGTGACCGTTCCAGCAACATCAACACCGATAAGAGAATCCACAAAAGCATCGTCTCCTTCTACTACAACTACCTATCAAACGACGTTGAATGTGACCATCGGACCTGGGGAAAATACACCACCACCATCATCATCACCACCATCATCACCTTCATCATCACCATCATCATCATTGGTACGGAAAGCTATTACTCAAGAATCAATGACAACCACCTCAGTTTCAGATAATTCGTCAATAATAATTATTTTATCATGTGTCGCTGTGATCATCCTCGTCATTTTCATCGCTATTCTATTATGTCTAGTGTTCTTGTGTAAAGGAAAATCTAAAGAAAGAGATAAAGAGAAGAGTGACATAGGACTGACGAGACATCCTACATCTTATTCAAATAATGGTTATCTTGAACCTCAGTCTGTTACTGGAAGTTCATCTAGTAATGACAGGTCTGCTGCCGGTAGTTCCTCCATGCCGGGTCGTGTTTATGATAATAATAATAGGAAAGAACAAATCCAGGCGAATGAGTATCAGATAAACGACAGTGAGGACCATTACAATGACGTATCGCATCCTAATGCTCAATCCAAAGTAGGCCGAGACTACGATGAACCAGCAAAGTCGACTAATGATGCAATGATGTTGTACGGGAAGGTGAATAAACCAAGAAAAGATGAGAGCGACGAAGAAAGCGATGATGACCTTGACGTGGGGTATGATCCACGTAAAAGTGGTGTAAACGTACTGCCACTCTATGGAGTAGTAAATAAAAACAGATCGTCAGCCAGATCTAAAGTAATGGACGAGGCAGATGCGGGTCTGTACTAGACATTGTACTCAAGAAAATTGTGAAATTGTGATTTCGGACAAAATTTGCAGCAAAATCGGGGATATATATAGATGGACCATTAAATTGATCCATCGAAGGATATCACAAAAAAATGAAGCTTTTATAGATCATTAGTTGGTTAATAACCGTTACGTTATGATGTAGTATAATCAGTTTTATTAATTGATTGAGTAAGACCCTAAGGTTCCTTGTTTGTGTAATGTTACTCCACATAAGCCTAAACCATAGTCCTTATAGTGTATACATGGATATAGCGACATAACGTTTACACTCGGTGCTATTTTCGGTAACAAGGAAGTTATTGCATATATCAACTTGGTGTTTGCCACCAAACCACAGCTTTTTGACACTAAACACACTGGTTGGTATAATAACCAATGGCTATACTCTTAACAATGAAAGGACTGCACCAGGCGTGAGCTATTTAGTGTTCCACTTGGATAATTCACAATTTAAACCAAATCTCTGTTTTGACGACTTGTCTTACATTTTTAAGTTTCAATTCGTTATCGAATTTGTGACCTTTGTATCACAAAAGCCTTTTATCTTTATTCATTTCTGCTTATGTCGTTCTTTAGGAATTAGAAACTGCATGAACAATTTAGAAATATATGCTTTAACGCTAAACAACGGTTGAGGAAGAAATGAAATATAATTCATATTTTGGCTCTAATGTATAATGATCATGTAATTGTTTCAATAAGTTATGCACAGTAAGACCATATATTATTCACTGTGAGTAATTTATCCCTTGCAATACGTGTTGACTATTATGTACAGGAACGCCTCGTTAAAGTTATTGCACCTAAAATGCTAGGAAGCTATGAAATGGTCACTTAGATTACAGTTCAAGAAACACGTCAGTGACACTGTGAAGGTTTTTACATTTTGAAAAATATTAATTGTCTCTTTTATCTTTTCAACATATTTGGGAATAATTCAGAGCGGGGTCAGTAACTTCAATAAGGCCGGCATTTTTTGACAACTGTGAGCAGTTTATAGCATTGGGAAAAATATTGATATTAGAGCGTGATTAATTGATTATACATATACAAATATCATACAGTAAACCCTGAATTATTAGGACTCGTCATGGCCGAAGGTTTTATCAATGTACCAATAAATCCATATAGTATAGATTCCCATGATACAGTGTTGTAGGACGAGTGCAACACTATTAGTTCCAGTGCAATGTTATAGTGTTGTAGGACGAGTACAACACCATGAGTACCAGTACTAGTCTTATTCTCCTTGGTATGAGTACCGAGTATGAGTGAAAGGCTATAAGCATGGCTATAGTATTCCATGTCACACGAGCATATTTATACTGTGTTCATTTCCGAACGCTTCAGTCACGTGTTCGAGTACAAACCCCCTGAGAGCCATTATAAGTACATGTAAATATGCTAGAAATATGCTATAATAAAAAGTACAAGTAAATGGCTCACTATACAAGTCTGGTGCCATACTGTATAGTTACCATGTTGAAAATCACAGTGTGCAGTGTAATGTATATACAGTATTATACATAAGGGTGTCATCTTCTGTGTACTTCTCCTATCCTACCAACACTTCATCAATCCTCTCCTTTGATCTCACTAAGTTTACTCTCTCTTTCATTTGTCACATTTATAGCTGTTTGTCTAAACCCGACTCGTTTAAATGTATGTAAATGTAAATGTAATGTAAATGTAATGTAAATGTATGTAAATGTAAATGTATCGGCGGAGTGTATAGCCTAGTGGTTAACGCCGGCGTCTCCCAGTCATGAGATCCCCGGTTCGATTCCCCGCCGACAGCAATGTGTGTCGTCTGGCAAGGGTGTTGTTCAATAACAACTTCCCGACATGGACGTTCAATGGATGTGTGCCGAGAGATTGGCTTCGGTCAGCTTGCGAGTCTATAAGCCTCCATGGCTTCTTTCGCGAGTTCCTGCTTGCGGGAAGATCACATATACATACATACATACATACATACATACATACATACATACATACATACATACATACATACATACATACATACATACATACATACATACATCCTTAGTCTGCACAGTTAAGACACTGATGAAGATCCTACCAGGATCCAAACGTCGTGCCCTTTAATTTTAATATAAGTATGATAATGAATGTTTGGAATATCGGTTCTGGTTAATAGAGCCACATATTCCCAGATTTAATGTATAATAATCTTCTCTTTTTATGTACATGCATGTGCTTCGTCCTCTAACAAGGGCCGGGGTTATCTTGTTAGTGGCCCTGGGTCATATATAAATCATGTTAGGTCCTCCAACTGGATATAAGGCAACCAAGAGGGGCTTTGTATTATAAGCTGGGTTTGCAGGTAATGTGTGTCAAATAGAGTGATGTATGGGCAGTGCATGTGGTCCGTTGTAAATATCTCATTCGATTGTATTGTAACCTTTTAACTTACTAATTATGAAAAAGGTCAAGATATTTGGTGACAGTTTTAAATACGTCAACATTTCAGTGAATTTTTCATATAGTCACCCCGTTTTTTGGTTCTCACTTTGTGGCCCCTGGTTTGGGGGCCCTGGGTCACGGTTCATCTGCCCCAATGGTAAATGTGGTCCTGCGCCATGTGTATAAGGATACAACATTTTCAATTGAACTTGGTTTTTTTTATCATGGGTAATTTTGCATATATATAAATATATATACTTCTATGCTTACTCAGACAAGAATGGGCGTTAAGTTTATCATGGCCCAAATGCTTTGCGGATCGTTTTATAAACAGATAGAAGAAAACGACAAATATAATACTTGTGCAAGTGCCAAATATATGTATCAAAATGTCTTTTTATTGTATGTGTTTGTGTGCAAATACCCCTATTCCGCTACACCTATGTATCCCCACTTCCTTGGCTCACACCCCCCCCTGCTGAACCCCCCCCCCCCCCCGCTTTATGTTACATGCACATTTACGTTATGTATAACTTGTTTCCTAAACGGGAATGAGGGAGCAACGAAACGGTAAACGAGAAAATATTGGTAGCTAGCAAAACAAGTTGACTGTATACAGGCTCTTCTCAATTTCTCATCTTCTTTAACTATTTTCACAATCTTACCGGTTTTCCCACAAACTTTTTCCTTACCTAAAGAGGCTGCCCTCCGTGCAGGACCAACAGGATCCCATCTCTATACACCTCATCTCTCTTTGCAGTGCAGAGAACTGCGGGTGAGGTTTGAAGCAGTGGCGGAGCGTCCATACAGTCAGAGGGGCGAATGCCCCCACCCCCCTGACGGACTCAAATGGACTGATGACGCCCTTTTCAGCTCTTTACCACTTTTTACTTATTCGCGATTATTGACTTTTATATTGCGCTCTCAAATACCTATTGACATTTGTCACATTTTGTTGGTGTAATTTTCTGACAAAATGGCGATGACACCTATTTATTCTTCATTATCTGCAAATTAGCAAGGCCAAAGGGTCATTTCCGGCGATCTAGGGAGTATATTTACTCAAAAAATGTTTGTACCCTCCGCGCCAACCTGTGGTGGTGCTCCGCTTAGATAGTGTCGAAAGCGCCCCTACAGACCATTCTCGCCCCCCTGACCAATACCCCCTAGCTCCGCCACTGGTTTGAAGGGGAAGATGATGCCATTCGGATCCTATGTAATCCATTATAAATGCACATTTAAGCCTACATTGATTGTTTAATTCATCACCTTCGGTATTGACAGGAAGCCTGTACAATCGCATTCAAATCACGGTGATGATACCACTCATCGAGGTCCAATCTCTTTTGATTCTCTTTTTTTTTCTGTCTCGTATGAGCAAATCAGAATTCGAAATCAAATGAGTTCGTGTCCGGCATTTTTATTTCATTTCTACAAGCAGACTAAATGTACCGTTAGATATCATTACCCAAACACAAAGTGCTACAAAGCCATCTTAATCGTTAGTATTAATAATACTATAGTGCAGTGCACTGTAACACACTACAACTTACAGCGGTTTTTTCGCGTATAATATAACAAGCACACATATACAGTTCATATTTAGCACAGAGAGTCACCGTGTTAAAAATACGTTTGAATTGTTTTGTACTTTTTGGGCAGTAACTTAACAGATAGTCATAGGCTATGTAAACAAATATCTATTCATTCCACGAAATAACCATTGATGCAGATCAATAGACATGCCAAACCGTCATTCGTGTCATAATTATATGACGAATTGTTTATTCTCGTCAACAGTTGCAACGACGATCCTCGAGTCGCTGTACTGGACAGTTTAACTAACGTATAGTATACCGTAGCCACGGGGTATGGGGGCACGGGGGCACGTGTCCCAATTTTTCATTTTTTTCCTCAAAATTTCTAGCTCAATTAAAACAAAGGTAAGGTTGTATACACAGATAAATCTGCTATCCCATTAACCAATAAACTACCAAACTACCGCCCAGTTTTTATCAGTTTTATGGCCTAGGCCTACAACAGCCTAATCGACATCTTTATAGTGACTTTTCGTAAAGAAAAAATCTATGGAACGCGAAAAGGGAATAGTTGATAATCAGGCCGATGTTACATTGATACTACGCAACTACTAATTAGGCCGTTGTTATTAATTGTTTCTATTTTTCGCGTTCCATGGGCATCGTCATGAATGTGTTAAGTAGTTTGGGAACTCATTATAAATCAGCTAGGACATGTATTTGAGAATATGACAATTAAAAGGTTAGATCGTTCATGTCCTAAAGACGTAAATAGAGTGTTTGGTGCAAACAAAAAGTCCAATATTCATGTAGGATAATATTGACTGATTGACAGGTATACTTGGAGAGTATTCAGGTGAACATGAATTATACACTTACATTGCTTAGTACCAAGGTTACCCAAAATATCAAGACGTTATCTCACTCCGATACACTACAGACGACAATAAGTTAAGATACATTGATTCCCACGAACATGAACTATACTAGCTAATACATAGTGGTGGACTGCATATAATATAGTTCGAAGATACAGACAACACCGCCGAGGGGATATATTCTGTTAGAAGAGGTATTTATCTTTTGCATGACAATAAATAAATACTGTTAGTGAAAAATAAATATAAGGTTGTTAGTCATTAACAATAGCCCATTAATTTCACACAAATAACAAGTTATATGGGGTTTTCCCCCGTCTCTTTCGTCTAGATGTCCTTATGATATAAAGTCTTTCTTTGCCATATTTAATAACGATAATTTAATAATTTTAAATGAGCAGATGATAATTGAACACAAGATCACATCGTGTGTCGCTATCTATCACAGTCTAACAAGAAATAACATTTGCTCTGATTTCGATGAGAAGTTTAAAAATCATTGCTTCGGAATAATTAAAACCAAAAAAAAGATCATACTTTGTAAAATTTGATTGCTTTATAATACAGCAAGTCAAACCATTGGCATATATGTAAATCTAATTCCATAATCTCTATATGGCTATAAATACGATATGATTCAGCTCTGAGTAATTCAATCCTTTATGGGATATGTCCTGCTCCTCTTATATTATCCGTAAGAGATTATTGCAGGTAATGACTAAGATTTTGGAGCTTATAAAGATTATGTCATAGTTTTGTCTTTGTAGCATTCTCTTATTAATCTCTTATTAATCTCGATATCTCTTATTATTTAGCTTTCTCTTATTAACATGCAATCAACATTTCAAAAGTATCCTACCGTTAATTCAGTAAACGTTCAGTAAATTTGTTTTCCTTTCTTTAACCTTTGACCTTGATAGCCTCACCAAGAGATCATGCCGTGAAGAGAAAACGTGACAAAACAACATTGATTTTTCACACAACAAACATATTTTGAACCATCTACGTGATATCAACTTAGTTAATACAGTGTCATGGGAAGAGAAATATATACGAACGATGATATGAAACACAAAATCGATAAATCTATACCTGACAACCAGATGTCGTTATTAATATATATATATGTAACGTACAAGGTATATATTGATAACGAGCGAACGCACTCACGAAACAGATGACTTTATAGGCTACAGTGTTACGGAACAGGAGAGAATAGTGTTGTGCTTTCTGCGACGTGTAACTGATAATTTAAGCTATGGCGTTTTCAGATGGTAGTAGAAAATAACAACATAAAAGGTAGTTTGAAGGAAAGTCTTTGTTTTTTTCTTAATTCTTCACGGACAACCATCATCTGCATCTGCCTTTGAAATTATTTTGGTAAGTATAGCTTAGGCCTTACATTAGGACAAATTAAGAAAAGAAACAACTTTAAGTTTACTTCTTGAGAGGCACACAGCTGAAGAGGATATAT
>KN883045.1:131981-151351 GCA_000934455.1 Apostichopus parvimensis
CAGTACGATCTTGGAGTTGGTATCTTCCTCGGAGCCCATCAGTCCATCGGCTTCAAGGGTATCCTGCTCTTTGGTACACCAGCCCAGAAGGAGAAGTATCTTCCCACCTTAGCTTCTGGAGAAAAGTTTGCAGCCTTCTGCCTTACCGAGCCTTCCAGTGGTTCCGACGCCAGCTCGATCAGAACCAGAGCCGTCCTGAGTGAAGATGGGAAACATTACATCCTCAATGGCAGCAAAATCTGGTAAGACCCACTGAAGGGAAAGATAGAGGAATGCCAAGATTCTGGGATTTCTACGATCATTCTGTAGGAAGTAGGTTGAAAATGGTAGCGTTATGTGTGGAAATGTAAAACTGCCATCAAAAGTCGAGCAATTTCCATTTTCCAATCTTAATTTGATTTGCTTGCATATGTGCTCACAGAGCATGCAGAAAAATTATGGCATTAATGAATTTTTGCAAATTTTGACAGTACACCACCACTTTGCAAAAGCAAAAGGGCATTTTACTCATTTCTCATGTTCTTAAACATTTCAACATATTCTGAAAATCAGACGCTGTGAAGTTTCAGTAGCACTTTATTTTTATAGTAGAAAAACTGATCAGTGAATCAAGTTGATATTTCATCAGTTTAGTTTTGTGTTCCAATTAAATGATAAATATATCCAAACATAGGTACATTTGTACCATTTTGCTTTGAATTGATAGGTGTTATCATTTCAGTATTTCTTCAGATAAATTGTTTCGTGACTAAGAATGTCGGTGTAAGTCATAAAGTCTGCTAGTATATAGGGAAACTATCATATGCACAAATTCTTGTTAAAATATTAAGGGATTATATGTATGTGACATTTTAAGGAGTGCATCAGTGCATGGAAGAATCTGTTCACTCTTAAGTAATTTGCCAGGTGGCTACTGTTGTGGTCATCTCGTCTGCAATACTAGTTTAATTAATTTGCCAGATGGTTACTGTTGTGGTCATCTTGTCTGTGATACTCATAATTAATTTGCCAGGTGGTTACTGTTGTGGTCATCTTGTCTGCAATACTCATAATAAGTTTGCCAGGTTGTTAATGTTGTGGTCATCTTGTGTGCAATACTATTTTAATTAATTTGCCAGGTGGTTTCTGTTGTGGTCATTTTGTCTGCAATACTATTTTAATTAATTTGCCAGGTGGCTACTGTTGTGGTCATCTTGTCTGTGATACTTTTAATTAATTTGCCAGGTGGTTACTGTTGTGGTCATCTTGTCTACAATACTCTTAATTAATTTGCCAGGTTGTTAATGTTGTGGTCATCTTGTCTGTGATACTCTTAATTAATTTGCCAGGTGGCTACTGTTGTGGTCATCTCGCCTACAATACTATTTTTATTAATTTGCCAGGTGGTTACTGTTGTGGTCAATTTGTCTGTTATACTATTTTAATTAATTTACCAGGTGGTTACTGTTGTGGTCATCTTGTCTGCAATACTCTTAATTAATTTGCCAGGTGGCTACTGTTGTGGTCATCTCGTCTGCAATACTCTTAGTTATATTTGCCAGGTTGTTAATGTTGTGGTCATCTTGTCTAAAATACTCATAATTACTTTTCCAGGTGATTACTGTTGTGGTCATCATGTCTACAGTACTCTTTTTATTAATTTGCCAGGTGGTTACTGTTGTGGTCATCTTGTCTGTGATACTCATAATTAATTTGCCAGGTGGTTAATGTTGTGGTCATCTTGTCTGCAATACTCATAATAAGTTTGCCAGGTTGTTAATGTTGTGGTCATCTCGTCTGCAATACTATTTTAATTAAGTTACCAGGTGGTTATTGTTGTGGTCATCTTGTCTACAATACCTGATAGTTGAATCTTCATATTCCAAATTAATGGAAATGATCTCCTCTAGTACTGTTCTGTATAGTAAAACAGGCCTCTTATTTGTATGATACACTTTCTGAACGAACCACATACCGGGTTGCTGTGGTAGGTTGGAAGCATCAGAGGTATGTGAGGGAATTCAATGGGGTGGGGGGTTTTTTTGTTGGGGGGGTAGAGTTGAGAAGGGGTATTTAGAGGTTTGGCCTGCATGTTACCTTGGTGATGTAATCTCTTATTCTCTTTACATTTCATTTTGCAAATCCAGGATCAGTAATGGGGGCATTTCCGAAATTTTCACGGTTTTTGCGCAGACGGCCGTCCCGACAGAAGATGGTGGTAGCGTTGACAAAGTCTCCGCCTTTATCGTAGAGAGAGGCTTTGGTGGAGTTAGCAGGTTAGTCGATTCATATTTCTGGTTTGTCTCTCAGCAGTGTATGATTCAAATGTGGGATCCCAACGAGAGGTAAATTCATTCTTAGGCCTTTTGAACCAAACTTTTAAATATCATTTTATTGCAATATATATCAGGCATGAGCTATTTCCGCGAATTGGCGGAATATCCGTGATTTCTTTTCTACTTCGGGGACAAATACTATTATCCTAACACACTGTTACACAGCAAACTGGAGCCTATTTTGGCAAATTCCATGATTTTTTTTTTACCCAAGGCTCATCACTGATATATACATACATATGTTTTCATTCCATCTTACAAGCCTGATCTTCCTTAACTATTTGGTTAAAAACAGATCTCTTTTTCGTCATCTTATTTGATTCAGTGGTCCTCCAGAGAAGAAGATGGGCATCAAATGTTCGAACACAGCGGAAGTTTACTTTGAGGATGTTAAAATCCCTGTCGAGAATATATTGGGAGGTAAACTCATCTTTATACTTTTGTCTCCATGGTTGCAATCCCTCTTAGGGCAAGTATTTTGCAGAAAAGACTTTTACGGGTCTTCACCTTTCCCCCTTAGGTGTAAGATCAAATGCATCTTGGAAGTAAAGGCGTTACTGTAGGGATAAGATTGTCCACTATACAACCATTAGGTTGCCAGTCAAAGCTCATACCAGAAACCAGATTCTGATGATCTATTCAAAATTGTTGGTGTACGACGGCACTGTTGAGATGAGACTTCCATTTGCTATTTCAAGTCTGCAGATTGGGAATCTGGAGCTTGGTTCGGTTTTTTTCCTCTGGTTTTGAAACAACCGAAATCACCGTAGCTGCACTGCAGTGATCATGAGTCAACTCCATCATGAGTATTTGAGATAGTATACAGATGCTGAGGTACACTCTCAACCATTAGAGGTCTCAGGGGGAAAGAATGGATGCGATGATTACGAGCCTGCCTCATAATTCTCTGACCACCCAATGGAGAAGGCTTGATATATAAGTCAGTGTCCATCCAAGATCATCACATAGATAGGGTTTTAGAATAAGCTTTTGAAGGCTTCCTATAAACCCTTAGCAAATACTAAGCTAAAACAGGTGTATGTGTGTATAAGGTGGAGCAGGGGGGGGGGGGGGGGGGAGGGGGGGCGAAGGGGACTAACACATGCAACACTTACAGCTTAATATTCACAATTTTGACCATGAAGTTGGCAGTTATGTGAAAGAAATAAAACGACTGGAATTTGAAATATCCTAGAGATACTATTCACTTGCAAGAGAAAGTGTGGATTTCTCTCCTTTGCTTTGGATAAACAGGAATTTTTCCTTCACCTTTCTTCCATGACTGAAATCTTCGGGTCTCGTGATACTCAACCCCTCCGAGCAATGGGAAAGATTGTTCTTGTCCGCACATTCTGTTTCTTGATAAGTACATTTTATTCTGACGAGTTCAATACATTTGTTCACCTTTGAAGAGATGAGAATATTATGCAATAATAGAAATTAAACCCCCCCCCCCAAAAAAAATATAATGCACCAGCTGATAGTGACGTTTGTTGAAATTCTTTCCTCATTTATTTTTCCAAAAACTTGTAGAACCTGGTGATGGCTTTAAAGTTGCAATGAATATTCTGAACAATGGTAGATTTGGGATGGGGGCAGCGTTGTCTGGAACAATGAAAGGACTCATTCAAACAGCGGTAAGTCATTTGAAGATGATACCAGGCTCTTGTGTGGTTGGGTTAGTCAGAATATGTTTTCTACATCATGTAATGCAAACAAGCTACTTTTTTTTTTAATGGCAAATAGTTATTGCTTTACCCTTAATCTCTTTTAAGGGTTTAATATATTACCTTCTAATTGCTTTAATAAATTAAAATGTTAAAGCAAAGCTTCGGAAATGCCCTTCCCATGTTATGCAAAATGACACATGGTTGAGAAGAACATGGCTACGGTAAAGAATATGAATTTAATTACTGTTATCTCTGCTTGTGGTTCAGAAACTGAGGTGTCTTAACATTTCCCAAACCATTTACTGGAAATCAGTCTTCGTTTCATGCTGATTATTCTCACAGGTGGACCACGCTGCCAACAGGAAACAGTTTGGTCAGACTATCGACAAATTTGGTGCAATTCAAGAGAAGCTGGCCAGGATGGGTATGATGCAGTACGTGAGTGAGAGTATGGCTTACATGATATGCGCCAACATGGACGCTGGATCTAAAGAATTCCAGATCGAGGCAGCGATCAGCAAGATCTATGCATCGGTAAGTACCTAGCTACGTTGAGTACCTAGCTACCTTGAGCTACGTACCTAGCTAAGTTGATGAGAAAGATTGTTTGTTGGAACATCTCGGATTCTTTGTTTGTGCTCATAAACCGTTTACGTTCTCTCTGCTGTTCATCAATCTAAAATGATGACTCTGCAGATCGGTGAACCTTGTCATTTTTCCTGTGAAGTCTAGTTGGTTGGTAGGCAGAAATATGTGTGGCTCAACAGTGTTCAAAGTTTTACATGTTTTTTTTTTAACCTGGTAGTGAGTTTGCATTCTGATGTTTGACTTGTCTGCTCTGTGAGAAAGTAAAATACATGAGAAAAGCTGAGAAAGAAAGAAATATATATGTTTTTATAATTCAATAACAGAACAGTATTAGAGTATGATAGCAAGAAATGTTAAAGCAGAAAACATGATAATGATGAAAAGAAATCATCGAAAAGTACACAATTTAAGACAGATATGGATATATGAAACATACCTTGAGGATATTAGTTATAAGTTAACTTACAAATATAAATGTTTACATATATATTTGTCACCAAAAACAGAACAAGTATTGTTCGATACAGGTGACAAAAATGCCTACAGTGGAATTACGACCTTCCTCATCGGTTTCGAACCTCTGGACCTACAATCAACGTCCATAGCCTAGTGGTGAGGGTGTCCGCATATAAAGCGGGAGGCCCATGTTCGAATACCGGTGGAGGCTGGAAGTTTTTCACTGTTCTAAATTTTCCAACTCATTACGTTTTCAATTATATATATATATATATAGATTACATGTTATCCTTTGCAATCTCAGTTTCTTGCTAATGTAATTGAATGTTTTAATCTTTTCATCTCACAGGAAGCTGCTTGGTATTGTGCTGATGAAGCCATACAGATATGTGGAGGCATGGGATATATGAAGGTAAATTAAACAGCTGACCCTTGGTTAAGGAGGGTTGGGGGGGGGGGGGGTAAGGGGGAACCTTGGGTTTGAGAAAAATTGGCTAAATTTTTTTTTTGGGGGGGGGGGAACTGTTGAGTTTGTGTGGAAAGACCTCATATTTGGTGTGGTGAATTACCACATTGAGTTAAAGAAGCCTATTGTTTTTAGTAGAGGTCAAAGGTCATTTGGGATCATCAGCGGTCAAATTGTGAAAACCTTGTAAACATGATATCTCAATATTGGAAGCTTGGGCAGATCTCATACTTGCTATGAAGGTGTATAACATTGAGTAAAAAAGAAGCCTTATGATTTTGGTGGAAGTCAAAGGTCATTTGGGGACAACAGGTCAAATCGTGAAAGCATTGTAAACATGTACACTATACATTACACTTAACATTACATGGACACTTTACATTACGTCAGATTCATGAAGAAAACTCATGTTACATCATCGAAACCACAATGTATTTTGCATTCTGGTTATTGTTCCACTCATAATTTAAAACAAAAACGATTTTGTTCCGAATTTTTCTCAAAAGAAAAGAAGGATCTTTGAAATAAAATTGAAGACCTCAAATGCTATTTTCCTCACAATAGATCTTTCAAATAGTGCAGTCAGCTGTTATTTCAGGCTCATCAGAAATTCAACCCCGAATCTCGCCTGAACATTTTAAGCATTTGACGAAAAATATCAAGCATTTTTTTTATCCTTTTCAGAGTGCTGGCATGGAGAGAGTCATGAGAGATTTGAGAATCTTCAGAATCTTCGAAGGAACCAACGATATCCTGAGATTATTTATAGCACTGACTGGCATGCAGGTAGGAATGGATGTTACCATCTCAACCATTATCAGTAATGTTGCAAAGCTGTTGGTGTTTACTTCTTTTCTATTCCTCTTTGTCCTTCGGGAGAAATTGTATTTTTTTTTATTTTTTATTTATTTTTTTTGGCCATATAATCATTAGTGTATGGTAATTGTTCGTTAATCTTATGATGAAACATTTGAAATGTAACATTTAATTTGTGATGATTAAATGTAACATGAATGCATGATGTAAGTACATTTACTGAAAGTATGCTATCTGTAAATCCAGTGGTAGATATATGGTAGTTGATGAGAGGCAGGGCATGTTTTAGTTGAGAACTAAATGAATGGTAATATACAGTCAAGTAGTATATACACGGTAGTTGATGAGAGGCAGGGGATGTTTTAGTATAGAACTAAATGCATGGTAATATACAGTCAAGTAGTAGATACACGGTAGTTGATGAGTGGCAAGGAATGTTTTAGTTGAGAACTAAATGCATGGTAATATACAGTCAAGGGATACCTCATATCAAGTAACAGCAAACTTCCACATCCCATGGTGATACTCACATGAAGTATGAAATTGTCCGGCTACTGCAACATGTTAACTTCAATGAATTTCTTCCTTCACAGAATGCTGGAAAGCAGCTTCAGGGACTGCAAAGAGCCCTGAAAAATCCATCAGCCAATCTTGGTGTTATCATGGAAGAGGCAAATAAGAGGGCCAAAAGGTAAGGCTGCTAAAGAGGGTGTTCTTGGTGTTTAGTACGGTTTATCTCTCTCTTATCAACCGACGATCATGGTTGGGTTGTGTCTCCGTTAAGGCTAAAAAGTGGTCACATGACTACTATTTTGTCTGACTTGTTTCTTCTTGACATCAGGTTAAACTTTCATTACATTCATAGAGAATTCATTGTCAGTATTGGTCAAAGAGTTACACATTTCAACAGCATCTGCAAAACGGCATTTGTATCAAAGGAAATAAACAGATGAACGAGTGAAGGAAAAAAACATTTAAACGTCTAGAGGATAAGTAGCTCGGTGAGGCAAATTGCTTATATCCCTTATAAACACTAGAAGATGATGATTTGTTCACTATCGGCATCTTCACGACATTAAAGTGGATGAATGTTTGTAGAGACAATGTAAGCACATGGAAAACATAATTGTTGATCAAAACTTGTTCAAAGATAATTTCTTATTTGGTGCAATAAATTAGTCCATTTGCCTCCAGTTCCCTCTCACCAATCTGCTACCTCACCTGTTCTCCGTTTGGGTAACATTTTCATATTGAAATAATCTTATGCTCATCATCATCGTAACTTAATACAATCATTGGCTTGTTTGTCATCAGGATGGTTGGGTTCAGTTCAGCACCATCCCTGAGCCAGCATGTCCACCCAGACCTACAGGGCTCTGCCACCAAGACAGCTAAAGCGGTGGAAGAGTTTGGCATCAGTATCGAAGAACTCCTCATGAAATATGGCAAGGGTGTCGTGGACCAACAGTTCTTGCTCTGGAGAGTTGCAGAAGCAGCTATTGATATTTATGGAATGGTGGCCACACTATCAAGGTAACGTGAAAGTTAGAAATCTGTAGTAGGTCCTATGGCTCTCATAAATGTGGGTGGGTGAAAGTTCACACTATCAAGGTAACCTGAAGTAAGGAATCTGTAGTTGGGTCCTATGGCTCTCATAACAGTGGGTGGGTGAAAGTTCACACTATCAAGGTAACATGAAGTTAGGGATCTGTAATAGGTCCTATGGCTCTCATAACTGTGGGTGGGTGGAAGTTCACACAATCAAGGTAACAAGAAGTTAGGGATCTGTAGTAGGTCCTATGGCTCTCATAACTGTGGGTGGGTGAAAGTTCACACTATCAAGGTAACATGAAGTGTCCTATGGCTCTCATAAATTTGGGTGGGTGGAAGTTCACACTATCAAGGTAACATGAAGTTAGGGATCTGTAGTAGGTCCTATGGCTCTCATAACTGTGGGTGGGTGGAAGTTCACACTATCAAGGTAACATGAAGTTAGGGATGTGTAGTAGGTCCTATGGCTCTCATAACTGTGGGTGGGTGAAAGTTCTAGCTATGGAGGTAACATCAAGTTGTTAATAGGTCTTATGGCAGTGCCCGATGCAAAGGGATGAGGGGGTTCACAGCCAGGGTCTGTCTAAACTGTATAGTTGAACACTTCTAATAGTCTGTGAAGTATTTGGAGAGTCAATAACTCCAGGACAAATAGCTCTGCAACTTTCTAGCAATGCTTAGCATGATAACACTAAGGGCCAAAAGCGATAACTTTTATTAATAAAACTGTTGTCTCTCTTCCCTAGGACATCGAGATCACTCAGTGAAGGCGTTGCTAGCTCAGAGTACGAGTCCAACATCTGTAACGTGTTCTGCAATGAAGCCGCCGAACGTGTGAGCGGCAACCTGAGATCTCTCAAGTCCAGTACGCAGAGAGGTAATTACCAGAAGATTTCATCCATCGCTCAGGAGATGGTCAAGAACGGAGAAGTCTGTCAAAAGCATCCCCTCGGGTTTTAAACCGGAAAAAAAGTCTCATTTTAACGTTGAAGATAATACTTTGTGAGGCAAAAGAAGGATGTTGCAGATTATATTTTCATAGCAATATTGTGTGTATCATGTAAATATATCAAGTTATGGTTTAGAGGCTATCATTGTGTGAAATTATTGTAATAAAAATGAGAGACTTTGAAGTCAACATACATCATTGTCTTTTTCTAAATTATTATGTTTTTAGATATAAAATATAAAATGTATCATTTTACTAATTTGCTTCCTTAATATGGAGTTTTACAATCTGAATGTTTGTTTTAAAGCAGCATTTTGCGTCCTTTTCTATGGTTTTTCTCAACCTCACTGATTCCACGATACCATAACAACATCAAAGATATTTTCCATTAGGATCCAAATAAACCTCGCCCATAATATGAATATTTAAAAGCTACGAACGTCATTGGCCAAGACGTACTACAACACCATGCCTGATTGTGTAGATTGTCTATGGCTGTTGTACCAGGGAGCTGTTAGAGTCCAGCTCGCTGGTTGTACCAAGTTACCAACTCAACGTTTTGAATATATTTTAGCAACGCCTCATAATTTAACCTGCATCTCTGATTGGTTGAATTCAAACTAGTGGGTTGGGGGAACTGTATGCGATGATTATAAATGTGTAATTTGTCGGTGGACACTTTTCTCATTATCTGCAAATGTCATTAATTACTCGCCAATTAACGCTTTTGGCCAGGAAAAAAACTTGGCTAATATCTTAGTTAGCTGTTTTGTGATTGATATATGTAAAAAATTCGATGGACTTGTCAAAAAAGTCGAAAACGGCGACAAAACGCAAAATGCTGCTTTAACTTTCCTCATGTGTAGTGTAAAGTATAGAATAGGGTTCTCCAAGTCATCCAGGAAAATGTTGAGAAAAACCTGAAAGATGCATCTCCACAGTTGATAAGTCATATCATTTCTGATATCTGAGAATAGGAATATTTTGAATTGATTAAGCTAGATGTCATCAAACAACATCTCTGGTCTAAGTTATTTAATTAGTTACATTTCTACTTAAAGAGCCTGTGGGCTTCCCATCTGATACTGTTCAAATGGTTCATAAACATTATAATTTAGTTAAAGGAAACTAACTATGTACAAAGTTGTAATTCTGCTGAAAATGTAACCACTCACTATTTAACCTGTATTTGTTATAGTCCTTGATTTTATTTATTGTCTTTTTTAAGACGACTTATTCACAAACCAGTGGTTGATTGGTTCTTTGTATTGAAAGGTTTTAGAACTGTATTATTGAGTTTATTGTTACATTGAAGGTGCACCACCCATTTTATTTTTCTCCCTTTTGACCCTGAAATGTTTTTATCTGGTATTAAGATGTGTGTGTGTACAAGATACTGAAGATTACTTCATAAACTTAAACACAACAATTTGCCACCTGAAATTAATGTAGTAAATATAGTGTTATGTAACATAACATGAGATGCATTACATACTTTCATTCATTATTAATTACATACCTCGTAATGAATGGGGTTCCTGTTTTGTTTGACTTGTGAATATCATTGATACTTTACGAATGGTTGTAACTTCTGCCGTATGTGTCTTTGTATACTAAATTGGTTATTTTTAAGTCAGGATGGTAAACATTACTTTTATGAACTAAAACATATTGATATAAGAACAATTGTAACTGAACAAACGTGTGCTTCAACCTTAGGGTCATGGTTTCTGTAAAGTAGAATAACTTAAAATTTATCTCATTTTTACGTCACCAGCAATCCCCCCCAACACCTCAAGCAAGCTGAAATTACTTGAAATACAAAAGTAGGCAACAAAATGCCTCTTAAGCTGGTCTTACTTATGGCAGTTACAGTGGACAAATATTGAGGGAGGGGGGGTGGAGGTACTGCTTTAGATTTATTGATGTATAAAGTGAAAACAATTTTTTTGTTCATTTCTTCTCTTTTTCATCTTTTTTGCTTGCATGCGGTTGATTTCATCATTTTTCGAAATTGTCGGGTTTTTTTTTCTCCTTTGTGTTATCCTCCCCTCCCCCTTTTGGGGGGGGGGGGTGGGTATATATAGTTGACAGAAATTAGAGTGTAAAGCTATCAAGCTGTAGCTATTTCCATTCTAAATGAGAACAAATGGAAGAAGTATCTGAAGGAATATCAAAGGCAAGAATTTGACAGACAATTCAATTATCTGCCAAGTCCTGACGCTGAGCCAAGTTGCCACTAAACTCCACGCAAAGAGCTTCCGACATGTATGTAGGCTAAGTAGGTCCATAGCTGTCAAAGGGGTTGTTTTATTCTTGTAAAAAGAAAACAGGAAATTTTATCAATCAGTTGCAAATTATGTTAAATAATACAATATCAGTTTGAGTGTAGCATTTGTAATATAATTTAAAGTACAAGATGCGAACCACTTCTTTATAACAAAAATTATATTGTTCATAATGTTGATAGCAACCATACACTACTTTAAAGGAAGGTTTCATGAAATAATAGCTCCACAGCGCCCTCATTTCAATCAAAATGGTGCTTTCCAACAAAAAAAAACAGAAGTTTGATATAAGTTCTTTTAATCATATCTTCTTTTCACTACCTCATGTGACATTCAGTAAAAGATTGTTGTAATCACCTGAAATAGTGCGTTTTGAAATAACCATTGACGTGAAGTATTTACAAATAAATACAAAGGAATCCCAGAACCTCAAATTATTCTGTCCTTGTGTCACGTGTTGTAATTTATTGTATTGTTTTAGTAGTAGGTATGTACAATGCAGACCTTGTTAAAAAAGATAGCTTTAAGGCACAACACTAATGTTGACATGTTACATAGTACCGTGTACTACTAATATCGGTCCAGGTTTCATGTGTACACCACTCAAAGGACCATTGAAATACCAGAGGATCATCAGTTAAAGTGACTGGACCACTGAGTCTAACTCACAGACTACCAGGTCAGACCAGGTCACTCAGAACTTGCAACACAAACCTCAGACTTGCATGGGCCCCAAATAACATGTGTAAAATACATTACAGATTTGTCAAAGATGTATGGTGTTATCATCCAACGGGGCTCTGTCGTTCGTATCAAGTTGCAAAAACGTTTTCATTGATATATTAGGAATTATTTTTAAAAAAAACATGGATTAACATGTAGACCTGCACCGTGGAACCGAAGTCACCATCAATGTAGCCTTAAAGGGTGTGAAGACTCGCGCACAAAGAAACGAATGATGCCGGTAATCTGACCTAGTTTCGAATGAGGTGTAACAGAAGTGTTAGACACCACCATCGATCCCATAACATACACACACAGCTTGCTACTGTCGGTAATAAGACACTAGTGTACAGTCAATACATACAGCTACGGTCAATACCCACAACACAGTGTACATAGCAGCGTGGACATCTCAGGTCTAGATAAAAGATAACAATGTATCACGTTTCATTACTGTCTGCATTTTGTAGCGACAAGAAGAAAACGTCATTTGCTAGCAACGGAAAGTTAACTTTTTCAGGGCGCGGCACGCGGTTTGGGGCGAGTCTTCAATGCCTTTAAAGGTGCATTCCAGGCGTTTGTTTAAGGCTGAATATCTTGAGAAACAGAATAGCTATAGTAACATTACTACCAATCCACCCAAGCACTTTTATTATACTTTAACGTATCAAGATTAAAATATGCGTAAGTCATCCTTAAATCTGTGGAATTGCGGGAGGGGTGGGGTGAAGGCGAGGGTATCAGGCATTTCGCACAGCCTAGTTAGTAAACCATATACCCTCGATCTGTTCGTTACACGTTATCGTACGAGAGAGATACGCTTTCCATATCAGTACTACAAAGTACAACTGTGTAACCATTTCAACCAGATTTAAACATCCAGGGGATATATGATTATAAGAATATACCCATATCACGTTCTAAACTTCTATTTGGGGGTGGGGGGTGGGGAGGAGGACCCTCAACATATGGTTGTCGGCTTCAACAATCTCAGGACCACCGTCCCCACCCCTGTTATTGAAATCCTGGATCCGCAGCTTTGAAAGTGTTGTATGCTGAGAAAAAATACTCAAGTTACTCTTTGGTTTCAAAATTTGGAATTTCTGAACTTCTGTTGAGACATTAATGCAATAAACCTATACCATAATCGTGTCCGTCAGTGTATATATACGGCGGGCAGGGGTGATGGAGCCGGGTGGCGATTATTTTCTTCAACAAACAGGTTTGCAAATTGTGTGTAAATAGTCGCTCATGATTGCTCGGAAAACTTACGTCATCACCATAGAAACCTTCACTTCGAGGTGACCAAGGCAACGAAGATATACCCGTTCAAAATTACCCGAAGCTTTTTGTAAATATATGAAGATATGTTTGGAATTGGTTTAGACATATTAAGCACACTAGTATTGTCTGATCTACTTTGATCGAAGTTTTCCGTGACTTTAATCGAAAATGACTTTAAACTCCGTAATTGCAAACCTTAAAAAAATCGAAGCCGGGTGTGGTTCACAGTGGGAATGAGCTCCAGTTTTGTACAAACTTCAAGAGAGCCCCTTTTCATAGGAATTGCTCCTGTTTAGTACAAAAATATATCCTTCCCGTTTTTTGTAATTAAACAATATACCCTTTGTTGACAAATTTAAACCATAACCATTACCATATTAACATTCTTATTGGAAAGTGCCGTTTAGTTGAAAACGAAATACCAAGAAAATGGAATGCAAAGAGGGCCCATTTTGTCCGTAACTTTCCCACTCAAATCAAAGTCACATACCCCAGTGCCTCAAAAAGTTGTACACACACCCCCTATATTTAAACAAAACCACAAATAACGAGGCAGGCAGCAAACAAACAAGAAAGAAAGAAAGCACCCCCCCGCCACGACTCCATCAAAAAAACACCGAACAACAAAAAAACACACACAAAAACAAAAAAGAAACGCGAGCATAGCTAGCATGCCTACCAACCAGGGGCCACCCACTCAAAAAAAAGGAAACAAACCACCCCCGGCGGACAGAGATGGACCGCACTAAATAAACGAAAACCAACCTCCCCCGGCCAACAAGGCCGGAAAAAAGAACCCGGTAAAAACGGGTAAAACAACCCGAAGGTGACAAGAAAAACCAAAAAAATAAAAGAAAAAACAATTTCCGAATGGTTTTTTTTTAATTGAAAAATCCAACAAAAAAAAAAAAAAAAAAACGAAAACAATTGCCTGAAAAAAAAAAAAAGGGGGGAAAAAAAAAAACAAAAAAAATATCACCTAATAAGAAAAAAAAAGGAGGAGTCGTCAACAACATAAAAAACCCGCCTTAAAAAACTAGCGTCGGAACAACCGAAGAACAAAAAAAAAGAAACCACAGGATAAAACATCGCCTCTGATAAAAACACACCGCGCGATAAAACAAAACAATAATACAATAGGAGAGCATAGAAAAATACACAGAAAAAACAATATAAAAGAGAGCCACAACAAAACGTGTCGCCAAAACCCCCCCCAAAATCACACACATGAGAAAATATACAGATATTGATTACTGTGGGTAGTTTTAATACTGACTGCATAAGAGATTAAACGGGTGAAGGTTACCCCTATCGTAGCCAAAAAAAGTATCAAACTGCAGGTCTTAAATTCAGCATCAATTGTCAACCCTGCTCAAGTAATTTAGATTACGTTTTACCAAGATTCAGAACGTTGTTGAATGTAGTGATGTGATTTACACCGGTATCAGATAAACATATACATCATTATTATTATTACACACATCGATACTTCATTTTTATGCAAATATGGCTTAAAAGGTTCAATTTATTTGTACTTTAAACTGACATCGAATGCGACGAGCACACGGAGACAAAACTTGATTGAAAGCCGACGAAAGCAACGCAAAAAACAACCTGGAAAAAATTTCGTAATTACCATAGTCCCAAAATAGCAAGAAAAAGGCAAGGCAAATGTGGTACTTATTGATCAAACAACGATGAACCAAATCCATAAAACAAACTGGAAGATTATGTGACAAATAGTCCATCCCCTACAACGACCATCCCTTAACATCGACCCATCCACCTCACTATAGGGACACCGCATTCCGCGGTGTGAAATATGCCATGTATTACATTAACCTTAAAGCAACATTCAATAATGTGTAGTTGGCCCGTATCATTGTCATATTATTTTAATCCATTTTTCTGATAGGCCTTCTTTACATATATTTTTCTTTAGAGGTTTTAACTCTTTAAAAACTTAATTGCAATCCCCAAACATGGTATGGGTGTATTGTAACCATCTAGCCATACTGTTATTCGACTCGAAAGATGCATTCTCCCCCCCCCTCCCCTGTCCCTCCCCCATCCCACCCCGCAAATGGTGTAAATTAGTAAGTTTAGTTTATGTCTGTTTACAAAGTTTATTGATCAAACAGAAGAAAAATGCTTGACTGTATAAAAACAAAGACAAAGTACACTTTTAACTTGATTACATTATACTTGATCAAATTTTGAAATATCTCCGAAGAGTAACTGTTTATCATGTACAAACAAACAAACAAACAATTATGTTGTACTGTGTTGAATCCATTGACTTTCTTGTTTACGATTTGAAAATGAATACATTTAAACACTTTGGTAGGCAGCACGTTTGCTCTTACAGCAACACATGATTCCTACAAGAGCAAAGACTAGAACAGCGCCACCACAGACGGATATAATAATAATCCACATTGTAGACAAACCTTCCTCTTCATCACTGCATTCAACAACTGCAAGGAAGATAACAAGAAAAACAAGTCTTAGTAAAGATTTAAAAAACTTGCTTTGCAAAGAAAAAATATTAAGAAGGAAGAAGAAAATGTTACCCACAATCGTACTGTGAAATACTTTCAAATATATTTATTCAAAATAAAATAAAACTGTTAGCAAACTGCTTATCCAGCCTGTGTAGGAGAATGTATAAAAGTATGTTGGCCTGACGTTTCGATCCTAGCAGGATCTTCTTCAAAGGCTAAATGACAAGTGTCATTTAGCCTTTGAAGAACACTTGTCATTTAGCCTTTGAAGAAGATCCTGCTAGGATCGAAACGTCAGGCCAACTTACTTGTATACAAATATATTTATTGACACATAATGTGAAATGCATCTCCTCTTATAATATCCGAAGTAGACCATAAAAAAGTTTCCTTCCAGCCAGCCGTACCCCCTTGCACCATATTGTCCAATATAATGATTATATCCCCCCCCCCCCTTCCTCCTACTAAACAGGTACAATTTATGGGTCAATAACCCCGCACTTTTCTTATAATCTCTCTACTGTGATGTCAGGCCTACAAGTATTGTCTCCTTTACTAAATGCCGTTTAATGAATCAATATATCTTCGTAAGAATAGTCATACTCGAGGATATGCACTCAATTTGGTAGATTAAGCGTCTCCACCAACCAAACTGCTGGTAAAATAGTGTAGAATAATTATCTTACCTTCTCCAAACTTGCCGTCATTTCTCT
Source organism: Apostichopus parvimensis (assembly GCA_000934455.1). Lineage (NCBI taxonomy): Eukaryota > Metazoa > Echinodermata > Holothuroidea > Aspidochirotida > Stichopodidae > Apostichopus > Apostichopus parvimensis. The sequence goes on from KN883045.1 coordinate 148,305, forward strand.
GCGCAAACGGTTGGAACTTATACTCCACAAAGTTAATATAATCTAAATGGACGTCTTTGCAGTGTAAGGAGTTACCGAGTGGTGCTGAGGCAAACTCGAAATCTTTATCCTCCCATTCGTTGATGAGTGTTGTACCGTTCTCGGCATCTTTATCATAGAGAGATACAATGAAGAGATACCGTATCAAGACGAAACGGGTCATGAAACAGCAGTATACGTAATTCAAATGATACGGGGGAATAGAGATCAAATTGATGGTGGTGGATAATGACTTCTAAAGCAAACTTCATTATTGTTTGTGAGGGCAAGGTAGTTTTCGGCGTGTCGTTGTATTAAGTTCATATCATTCTGGTATCGAATAAGAAGTACCCACAGGTTTAGTTGAATAGTTAAAGCAAAACAAAAATCGACATTTCCAAAGTAGACCCCCCCCCCGCCCCCCATATGTTTCTTAATGATATCTTCATAAATCCAGACACTTATATCACTTTATCATGTTTATAAAATAAGATATATAGCTATAGTAAAACAAACTTCATAGAATACAGAAGATCTCTATAGTTTACATAACTTTTCGTTTTTCTTATTTGGAGAAAGTTTTGAGCTTTCGTTTTTCAGTCATTGTATCTACCCTCCTCAAAACCCCCTTCATTCCATGATTATCCTCTCAACATGACCAGGTGGACCAGGTATTTCTTACCTTCGCTGTAGCTGCCATTTACCAATACCACCGTGTAGTCGTTTTCCATCGCCTCAAAGCTTAGGCCCAAGGTCCAGTCGTGTTCATCCACATTCCAGAGGAGTTCGATGTAGGCGGTTTCAAGGTCCTTGGGGCATTCTTCAGGACCCTTCACAACCGAGGCGGTTTGGGGGATATCTGATTGTATCTGCTCTCCTTCCTGCGTCTGGACAAGTATATAAGTTTTGGTTAACCATAAGATAGTGACGTACCTGGAGTAGTTGGTACCCGTGGCGAATCTTCCCTTTGTCACTTCGTGCAGGGGATGCTTTCTTAAGGGAGGGTCGATAATTTGAGATATGTTTTGTTTATGTAGGGTGGCTTAGATGTAAAATGGTGTTATCGATGGCAAAGCTTTGAACTGCTTGTATTATCAATATGTGGCATTGCACCCACCACCGCCGCCCCCCCCCCAGGCGACCGCGCCGCCCTTCCCCGTCTCCGAAGAGTACGCCACTGACATAAGATATGGTTACCAATGTGTTATGTTTTCTTATGAAAACATAATTCATGACGTTATTTTGACGTAATTGTGTAGATATAGCTGTGGACGTTGTCATTGCTATATACGTGGGAACGTTATTTGTTTAATGTCAAAGGTCTAATATTCTTTAAACTCTACTGAATATGCTCTGATGTGTTTCTACTTTGCCGGTTTTTTGAGAATATAATACATTCTTAGTAATCTATCTAACCCCCCCCCCCCCAAAAAAAAATCTTTTAATCACAAAAATGCGAGTTTGAGGTCATTGAGCTATTTATTTTTCGTTTTAATTATTTTATTCCAAACACAAAATCATAATCGTATAGCGCTTCAATCATCTAAACCACGAGTGGGCAAGAAATTGATTTGACGGACAACACATAAATTTTGTATACCCAAACCGCGGGTCACAAGAAGCCCATAACACTGTAGAATGTTCCTTACTAATCTGGGTTGTACATTGTTCATGAGAGATAGTCAACTGGTGTGATTAAATATTGTATCACAGGTAGGGCGTAGGATATTACACAACCCCCCCCCCCCTGCCCCCCGTCTCACCGAAAATTACACATAGTTCATGTCTGTTCCACAGGAACGGAATCTAGATACATTATTTGCTCAAGGTGACTACATCGTCGCCAAACTGATTCTTGTACTAATCCCCATTGGTTGTGTCACCCTGATCATTTACATTCAAACAGTTCAATTTTACTTAATATATTTATTCTTATTTCCTTTTTTTTTAAATTTTTTTTTATGTTTTCCTTGCATACTGATTATTTCACATTAGATTAAAATAAGAAACTTGTTTTTTTCGTTAAAATAATTGTCAAAGGGTTTCCAAATCACGTGTATGAATAGGACATTTTTTGAAATAACATTTTATTTTGTTTCCGAGGTCTTGAGTGAAATTTCCACCGATCAATCATTAAGTTTTGTGTACGTGTCATCTGATGAACTAATGTATCATGATCCACTAACAAACATTCACATAAGGACAAAGTCATTTGGTTACAGATGAAGGATATATGTGTAACACTGCAGCGGTCGTGGGGCAGGAGGGGATGTGATGGGTCGTTATGGACCTGTATCCTTACCTCGATACTGATGATAGCGTTTATAGAGATAATCATACACACTTCTCCATCAACGGTCTGAGCATAGAATGTTGGTAGGTTCGATTGGGGTGTAGCTGTGGACTGAACCATTGTGGTAGTCATCTTGTCTTCTGTGGTCATCGCGTTCGTTGTCATATTCTCAGTGGTTCCCGCATTAGTGGGTCCCGCAGTAGTAGTCATTGTTGCGGTAGTGACCGCCGTGGTTGCAGCCTTAGCAAATCCTGTAAACATTAAGAGAAGAAAAACAATAAAATAACTGAATATTATTTCCATTTGTAAGAAAGGGAAGACATTATGGTAAGTTCTGAGACTGAGTCACTGCGGATAAGTATATGGCATTGTGTAACTCAAGAACAGTCGGTCATAATTGATGTGCAATTAGTGTTCGAGGTCTCCATACCTCCCTCGGTCTCGAGCTGGCCTCGAGCTGGTGTCGGTTTCGGACCTCTATGGTCTCTCACCTTTCGGATCTCGACTATTTGACTGGTCTTGATCGAGTCGATACCTTTATATCTTTACTATTAAACAACACATCATGGAAATCATATATTACCCTCGAAATGATGTCTGATCATAGTATTTATGCTATAGTTGCCGTATAGCTAATGACCATACGGCTAGGAGGGATAGGAGAGATAGGAGGGATAGGAGGGATAGGAGGGATAGGGAGGATAGGAGGGATAGGAGGGATAGGAGGGATAGGAGG
>KN883046.1:11871-44688 GCA_000934455.1 Apostichopus parvimensis
TCGTATTTTGACTGCCTAGATGCAAAATGGTGCATTCTTTTTCAGTTTCTCTGAGTAATTTTATATTGAGAATTTCATCATCATATATATATTATTGAACTCAACAAGCATGACAATTCTCAACAAAAACTTTTCTTGAATCGATGAAAGTAATCACTTGCTAACATAATTGAACATTTATATCGGAAATTGGAGCGCACTTCTCAATCTCTAGCTACCGTATACGTATATGCGTAGGGGCACTTATCGGTTAAACAGTGGATGCTAGACGAAACCAAAAATATTTTAATTATGCCGCTAACTTGATTTTAGACCTACGTTTAATATGGATTTCGCTCCATGGTTGCACACACGGTTTTTCGGAGATTGTTTGTGGATTGCGTGTGATAAAGTGCACATAGCGTGTGAGCGTGTGAAGGGCTGGAAATGCGTGTGTCACACGCCAAATGCGTGTGACTTGGAATGTCTGCATCAGTCTTCAGCCCCCCACTCAAAAGTACCTTCCTACACCACTGAACTACATTATTCTGATATCCAGAAAGGGACAATAAGTACATCAAAGGGTGAATGTATCATATGGATAACCAATCTGTGTATTAGTTCAAGAGTACGTGGACCTAGTAGTAAGTATTTGAAACCAAGATTGAATTTCTAACTTCTGCGAGATATATTTGTGGCATGTTCTCCTCCATGGACATTCTTTCCAATGACATTCATTCTGTCATCCAATGACATTCGGTCTCAGAGCTGTGGCCGAGTGGATAAAGGCAGTGGTAGTTGAAGTAATGAGGCTTAGTAATTGGGAGGTTCCAGGTTCGAAACCCGGCCGGCTCATAGTAAGGTGGGTTTCCATCCAAGAGTAATCTACGGTCTTCCTATATGAAATGACTTCCTTAATTGAAAAATAGTTAAAATGCTGAATTGGAAGCCACCCTACGTGAAGTTGTAATCCATAAGCAAGTTCCTTCCACGTGTAGTTGCTAAAGCGTCGTAAAAATAACTCCTGATTATTGTTATTATTACTTACATCTGTGGACACTTCTACAGTGATCCATACTGTATGTTGGCCGGTAAGTTGACTAACAAAAAGAAAACATGGAGAGAGAATACCCATGAGGAATTCAGTCTTGCTAAATTGTATTAATATAAACCCGCATGTATTGAATAGTAGTTATAGTACAATATAAATATCAATAATATTATGCATAGTTTTAATTAAAATGTTGCACAATTGCAGCTAGCATGTTAAAAGCTGCAAAATAGCAGGCACTTGGAGTCTTTGCATGAGCACACACACATGAATACACATTTTATGCAAATACAGAATCTGTCTTTAAAAGTATAACAACAATAGATTGGTGCAGGAACAGGTGAGGGGCATTGGGGGGGGGGGGAGGAGGGGCATTGGAGGAATGTACACCCCACTTTCATGAAAAATGTTGAAAGTGCCTATTTTGAAAATAAAATGGGCTCCCTTTGGAATATTGTTGTTGTTAATTTACACTTGAGTTTTCTTATTTTTTGTCTGAGTCGTTTGAAATGTTCGTTAATTGGCACTTTATATAATCTCTACTGGATTACTTTAAGCATGTTTTTCTTCCGTTGTATGGCCTAATGCATTGATGGGAATCTGGTCTGTATGGTGTTTTTTTTGGGAAGCTTCTGAAAACTTTTCCTACCTAATCAGTTATGTCAGCTAAAACAATCCCCAAATTGAGGATTGGAACTGGAAGCTCAAAATTTAAAAAAAGTGCCCTTCAGAAATTGTGTCCCCCCCCCACTTTTTGACATGTTGCTACACAATGACTGGAACAGTGACTGGAAAATTATTTAAAAAAAGAACAAACATTGGTTAAAAATAGAGATGGCTACCAATATAGAGCTGGATTGCTCAGGTGGTGGAGCACAGGATTTCCTAAGGTTTCTGGTACCAATTCAACTTAAAAGTTAAAACAAAGAATAATTGTACTTTTCCATAAATAAAATACCCATATATCATCTTTATTTAAAAGTTTTCAATAATTTAATCCTGAATGTCAGTTTATAATTCCAGTCTTAGAACATTTTGAACCTTTTGATGCTATTTTTTTTAATGCATTCCTCATGCATCTTCTGCCTCCACGTACATTTATCTTCGAAGAGACAATGTTGACATTTCCAGGCATCTTCTATATCAACTCCAATAGGATCCCTTTTACCTTTCCAAAACTGCAAGGATTCATCGACCTGCCTCCTCACCCATATCTCATCGAAATCATATGATTCAGAAGCAAACGATATGAAGTCAGTCTGAGAAGTATATTCAGTCGTCAAGCACGATATGAGCTGTAAAAATTGAAATTTGGCTAATACCTCATCCATCAGTTCATTCAGATTGTTTGTCTCTAGGCCAATTTTCTTAACGTGGTCAAGGACTGAACCGCTCAGAGCTTTGTCCAATTTTAACCTAAGATGTTCTTGCAATGACTCTTTCCGAAACAGCCCCCTCACTGCTGTGTCAAATAAATGTTTGTACATCGACACTTGCAGCTTGTGTGTCTTTCGTTGCGCAGACGATGGCAGCGTCTTTGCCTTGACTCTTGTTTTGAATTCGACCAGTTCGAGTTGGTCCTTGTCGTTCCATCGTATCTCATCGATAATACCGCTGAAGAAGACACCCATCCCAAATGGTTCTCCAAAAATTGGCATCTCTCTTATCTTTGGCGAGCCGGATATCAATTGAGTCAAGGCGGAATAAATGTTTAGGAATTTGACCGCCCAAGAATCTTCCCTTGTTACCACAGACACCTCCTCAATGTCGTGGACTTCGAGTTCTGTATTTAAAGTAAAATGGTGATCATTGTAGAAAATACCGACACAAAATCAATAACATTGTCATTTATGAAAGCAACTTAGAACAAAACAAATGAAGTTGAAGAAAGAAATTTGATACAATGGTTTTCAAATTTAGTGCATTAGGCAATAAAATTTGAAAACATTTTCACTGCAGCTTTCATGAAGCCCTCCAACGGAAAGGTTAACATAAAAATATAAATATGAATATATCTAGTATACTATGCAAGTAGGGTGGAATGAAATAATTCATTGGCTTTGCCAATTGGACTCAAAGTGGTACAAGATGTTATTAATTTTTGTTACATCTCAAGTAAAACATTTTGCAATCTGATATTTTTTCAATAACTGTAATAATTTATCAACAAAATTCTAAAATATCAATGAAATAATTACTGTACCTTTGACGAGATGCATGTCCGTCCCTCTCTCCATCGCGGGAGTTTGCAAGACTTCTCTAGGGACAGAAAAGCTGTAAACCAGTTGCTGTTCACACCAAGCTTGAGCCGTAATATCTGTCACTTTTAAGTAACTCCCTCTGTAGATCTCAAGTGGTGTTTCTGCTATGGGAATGTCTTCAAAGTCCGTATCCACAGAATAAGTAGTTAGATTTCCAGGTTTGTTTCTGTTGAAAACTTCCTCAGCATTATTTTGTGGGGAATTTGAGTTATTTTGCTCTACTTTTGTATGATCAATATTTGTTTTTTTATCTATCACAATTTTGTTTTCATCTTTGACCAACCAAGTTGCATCTGACTGAACAGTGTCACCCTGTACATTCTTCTTCTTCTCTGCAATGCTTTTCTCCGGTTTGCCATCAGATTTTTCCCCGTCGCTTTCGAGGCATCCCGTTGAATTACTTGTTGCGTCTACTTTCTTGATAGTGGTTTTCCATCTTGCTTGTTTATCCGGTGTGTCACAGGGTACGATTGCATTATCTGTAGAATATTCAGTCCGTTTTTCCAGCGATTCTTCAAATTTATTCAGTGCTTGAACCAGCAAAGCATCTTCTTCAGGGCTCATCCAGTCTTCCTCAGTTTCCATAGTTACAGTTTTCTATCACAGTTCACAAACTGTAAAATCTCTTGTGCTGGAACAATTCTCAACAAATCAAAAGAGAGGAGTAGAGTGAGTCTTTTGAAATTAAACTGCAGAGTAAAGAATATTTCAATAACTCAACCCTCTATACATAGTTGAATTAGTTGCTCGATCATGCCATTCAGGTATGTGCTGAATAAAGAAAATCATACCAGCATGGACAAAGTGTAGCTAAAGACTGCAATGAAATTACTAATATCTTAATCAATTGATTTTCAATTCCCACTAGTTAGTGAAACTTGCAATACTAAAATGTTTCAATGTGTTCTGTTATCCACTCTTCTTAATCAACGTAATCAGGGCTATGGCCTATCCTTAGTTAGGCAAGCAGCTAACATTTACTTATTTGGAAGTAAGTTGGAACACATGCAGTCCTAATGTCATGACAAATGAATATTTGCAGTAGCCTTGAACCACTCTAACGTTAGCACACAAGTTACAATACATATTATATTTCTACCAGGATCTTCAAACTGCTTAAAGCATAGGAGGCTATACCATCACATCCATTGGATATTCAACTAGCCCCAGTAAGACCCTAGGTGTAAGCGCTATAGCCTATCTCACTGCCCTAAGGCCTAAGTTCTAACCATTGCCATGAACTAGCGTTTGGCCGAACCTACTGCAGCCCTAGTGTATAATTATAAGCATACTGACCAATTTTAGGGCAGTGTTGGTTAAAATAATAACCGTTTTCTTACGACTTAGGCTAGACGTTCGTATCGTACTTCGTAGTACCTGGATGCTATTGTGCGGAATACTCAGCATCTGATTGAAAATTGCATTAATTTCAGCAAAGAAATCATCACTACCATTCTGTGCCAGAAAATATATATTTATGCGGGTCTGAATGTGTTGATAAAGCCTACAACCAAGTACCTTTCGTCCCGACTCTTATTGACAACAACTAGGGGGTAGGCCTAGGTTAGGCCAGAGCTGTACATGTCTGTACGTGTATCCGTTAGCCGTCCTTATACTTCTGTTGTTGTTGTGATTACGAAATGAAAATACTTTACCCGCCAAGACTTGTCAGCGCTATAATGACGTACAGGAAGAGAATGACGTCATTAAACTTGCGCGTGTCCCTGGATTGAGGTAATATAAACAAATTCCTCTTACTCATGTAGTAGGTGTGATATGCTTATATTGTAGTGACATTGAAAACATTTTCCCAATTAAATGTACAGTGATTTCAAAACTTCGAAACACCGACCAGGTCGACCTGGTCGGTGATCGATCACCGTGGAAGACATGTTTTGACCGTAACCCCCAAAACTGGAACTCTGTTAAACACTTGTAATTTAGTCAAATATAAAGCAACTACCGAGATTTTCATCACACTTTCTGAAGGTTGTCTTAGCAGTTTCTGAAACCTTTGTTTAACGAAAGAACAAATGATTTTTTAACATGTTAAGAAATTCAGCATTTCTAGACAAAAAGAATCTATTAATGCCAGGTATTTTGTTTGTGACCGGGCTTGCTTATAAAGTCGGGCTTACATGCTGAAGTTGTCACTTGACTCACTTTCATCCAGGCGCGTAGCCAAGGGGGGGGGAGGGGGCAGCCGCCCCCCCTTGAGCATTTTTTTTTTAATGGTTTTTATGATATCGCTAGTAATTTCAAAAGAGAAAATGCTAAGATGCAACTTACAAGGCCTGGGAAGTGCCATTTCCAGCGATCTGGGAGGCATTTTCAACCAAAATTTTCTTGTACGCTTCGCGCCAATCATGGTGGCGCTACGCTTAGATAGTTTGCAATGCCGTTTCTACGGCTCTGACAATTTGCCTACATTTTCGCCCCTCCCTTGGCAAATTCCTGGCTACGCGCCTGCTTTCATCTGTGATTTGCTCTAAGTTATAGGCTAGGGCCTACTCACTAACCGTGATCATCAGTGATGAATGTAATAATTAATCAGTGTAGGGTTTTACTCGAATTCTAACAAAAGATCACCCTCAGAAGGTAACCGTCCTCTTTCAGCCTCTGAAGAAGATCCTGCTAGGATCGAAACGTCAGACCCTCTTACTTTTACACAAAAGAAAATCCTCTACACATCCCATATTAATTAGAAGTGGTAGTATCGAGTCTTCCCTGTCACTACAAGACCTGACATCATGCTCAAATCAGATATCATCATGATCATGGTTTTTCCAGATATTAATATGGTTTAATTCCCAATGCACGTTTGTATTCGGTGACGTGGTCAGGATTTAAAAAAAAACGTGGGAGCCAGTAGCGGAGCATCCATACAGTCAGGGGGGGGGGGGTGGCGGATGCCCACCCTGACGGACTCAAATGGACTGCTGGCGCCCTTTTCAGCTCTTTACCACTTTTTACTTATTCTAGATTATTGACTTTTTTATTGCACTCTCATCTACTTATCGACATTTGTCACATTTTGTTGGTGTAATTTGGCGATGACACCTATTTATTCTTCGTTTATCTGCAAATTAGCCAGGCCCGGAAGGGTCATTTCCAGGGAGTATCTTTACTCAAAAATTTTCTGTACGCTACGCGCCAACCAGTGGTGGCGCTCCGCTTAGATAGTGTCGAAAGCGCCCCTACAGACCATTCTCGCCCCCCCCCCTGACCAATACCCCTAACTCCGCCACTGGTGGGAGCGGATTCCAATTTCCCCAACTGACTTTGATAGGGGCATGAACCTTTATGGACGGGTTGTAGATAGAACAAAATGTTATGAAAGATGAGCCCAGTGTGGCTGTGGGGACATTTAATGAGGATCATATGTAGGGGGTTTAGGGGACTTTCTCTAGAAAAATAAGAATGTTTATAGACATCACATGGTGCATTCTGGGGCCATATTGAGCTAATAAAATATAGGTTTATGATTAGTTTTCAATGCAAGGTTATTTGCTAATAAAGACTGAATTTTGGAAAGATCCTCCGACTGAATTATTGCCCTGCCTGACGATGAAGGTGGGACATGTTCCCTTCCCCCCCCCCCCCACCATTGAGCAAAACTTTGTTTAACTCAACTCTTGAAATATGATAGACAAATCAAGTGCAAAAGAAGAAAAAGTCTGAATTTTTTTTTTCCACCTTTATTTTTGTTTCACAAATATTAATGAACCTGTTCCCATATCAAGTATTTTGTAATATCTTGGTAAAGGAAAAACATATCTGTCCTCATGGTATCATTCTGATACTGGAAGGATGCATGTGCATTTTACCATGATTTCTTACAGATTTATGGTGATCGAGGTAGCTCATTAGTTGCATCCCGAGACCATTTATCGGACGTACAGGGTACGTAATATCTTTATGAAACATTTGATTACATTTCACTAAAGGAATAATAGTAACCAGTAAATTTGTAATATGTTTTATGTCACTTTGAAGGATTCATGTTTTGACAATACACAGACGGCAAGAAATGGTCGCATAAATGTTGAGTGTCCATCCAGAGCACCCTCCATGCTCCCCACCCCCCCCCCCCACAACTAACATGTACTTTTAATAGGGGTTATTATACTTTGTACACTGCACTTAAGGTTATATCTTGTTTGGAGTCTCTGTGGCATGTGTATAAGAATTGCAATGGATTCAGTGGTTTCAACCCCGGCCAGCCTCTCAAAGTTCTCTACGGCATTGTTACGAACATTATCTGACAAAGTTATAACTCAACAAAAGAGGGTTTTTTTTAAATTTAATTAATTGATAAATACTTAGGTATTTATTAAGGTGTTTAATTAATTAGGTATTTAATTAATTGATAAATACTTAGGTATTTAATTAGGTATTTAATTAATTAGGTATTTAATTAATTGATATTAGGTATTTAATTAATTGATAAATGCTTAGGTAGTACATTAAACTAAAACAAGTTAATAATTTAATTTAAATAAATTATATGCAGAATCCAAAACTTACAAACTGAGAATTTGAAAAGACTCATGACAGAATTGATTACTTTTGTTACACAGGACAACAAAATAGTACACTTTCCAAATATTTAGCAGAATGCTACAAGATTGTTCGACAATGAAAAGCTGAGCAACAGTGGCAATTCTGAATTCTCCTCCCCCTCCCTCTCCCCCCCCCCCACACTTCCTCTCCCATTCCTTTCCCAGTGCTGTGTCATTTGCCACTAACGGTGTGATTCGCCTATTAACCAATTCTTGTAGAACATATGCACTCTGGCAAGGTTTACTGTTCGATGACAAGATGTTGAGAAAACTTGTTACATAGCAACTTCTCTCTCAAATACTGCCTGACAATTTATGCTTTAAACATTCTGTTTTCTTTCCTGTACACTGACACATAATTCACAGAGCGTTTCTGATATGTGAACACATCCCTCTCATTAACCAATCAACCAGTTCGACCATTGGCTGAAATGACCACCATCTTTGATCCTATTCCAGGATATATTTGTATGTATGCATGTATGAATGTATGTATTTTAGATCCTCCTGCAAGCAGGAACTCGCGAAGAAGCCTCACTGGCTTATCAAAGCCGCAAGCTGACGGAAGTCAGTCTCTTACATTCATATTTAACGTCCATTATTATGAATTGTCAATTGTCAACAACTCTGTAACTGGTCGACATACACTAATCTTGGAGTGACTCGAACCGGGGACCTTATGATTGGAAGGCACCGGTGTTAACCACTGAGCTAACACTCCACGATTGTGTATATTATGTATATATATGAAAACACAGGATCTCAGTAGCCTTTCTTCTCAGCTATACCTTGAAGATCCCATTCAGCTCTCCATTCGTCGATACCAAGCAGACAATGATCCGTTCTCCAGCCTCTCTCTTCCACCTCGGTTAGAAACTGAGGGAAGAGTTTGTCGCAGAGCTCGGCTGAAGTACGCTCTATTTCCCATTCATGGAAAGAATTGGGTTCTGTAAAACCCCCGAAAAAAAAGTGAAAAGAAAACGGTTATTTCAAGGAGTTAATTACCTTTTCTAACACAGGAGACACCACCTGTGAGATATACATCTTGTGTCCTGGTTTGAAATGTCACTGTTTATATTAAACACATCTAATATGATTCACTCTGAGTAAAGAAACTGACAAATTACAAAATTGATTGAAAATGGAAATTTGCCATTTTATCCAAGTTTCTCTTATAGAATATATACTACTTCAATTGATCAGAAAACATTTGGTAATGAAAGGTTAACAAACCTGTGACTCCTTTATAGATGAATAAGGGGTTAATCAAAGGTCTAGAGTGCGTTATTCACAGGATTAATGCACGATCGGGGGATAATGCAAGCGATGCACGAGGGCGGAGCCCGAGTGCATCCAGCGATAGCATTAACACCCGGAGTGCATTTAATCATGTGAGTAACGCACGCTAGACCGTTGATTAACCCCGTTCATTCATACACTACCATTTGTGTGGGGGAAAAATCATAAAACAAAACATTTTTGGTTACATATAACCAAAGATTTATTAAAGTGATGCCCCGTAATTTTACCGTGCGTTACTCACAGGATTAACCACGGTCAGCTGACCTGAATGGACCAATAGGATTTAGGAATCTTTACTAAGTATGAATGAATGCAAAATAAATGACAAAGATCTAAAACGTCCAATGTTTAAGATATCAAACGCCTATTATCTCTCTTTTGTACGTGTCATCGGATAAAGGAAAAAAAAGAAGATGTCTCAATTGTTTAAATTTGTCCATAATGTCATAAAGGCCAAAACGTTTAATACAAGAAACTCACCTGACACAGCAGCTGCCAATTTCCTTTGTAGGGTTTGGTTTATAGTGTTATTAACATCCATATCCTAAAACAGGTTAGAAAATAGATTAAAGTAAGATTAAATAAAGACATATTTTAAGCTTGAAAATAAAAATGAAGATATTAAAATTACAAAAGGGAAGTATCATATTAATAAAGTCAGAAGACATTTGTAAATCAGGCACATGCCGTAATTTATTTTCAAAGAGAGTAAACTGTATAAAACAAATTGTTTATTTATAATGCAAAAACAGCCGGTGTAGGTAAATATATATAAAAGTCATTAAGACATTTCAATCCTAGCAGGATATTCCTAAGATGCAGACTGAATCAAAAGGTTAGGCCACTCTCCTTCTTTATAACTTACTCATGCAAAAAACAACAGTTTGCTTGGAATTATTAATTGACTCAAAAGTCCCCAAAAAATTCCCAAAAGCTTTTAAGAGTGAGATTGAAACAATTGAAATTTAACTTTTTTTTTTCCAAATTTTGAAAGGGTCAGCAACGATCAGATCGTTAACACAGCTTAGCATAAAAAGAATATAAAAATTCAAGCATTACAGGCCTTTGTAATATTTGCTGTTAAATTTGCCCAAGTTAAATTCCTCCATATTGTGTATGAAGGAACATCAAAGCCCAAACATCTTATGAATGAAACAACATTTTATTCAGATCTTTGGGATTTTATTCTGTTTACCATCATCTCTCTGTCTCAAAGGGTAACGATGATACTGAGGTTTAAGTCTCAAGTAATAAAATAAACAATAAACTAAACTAATTCCTGTGTAATAATTATGCATAGTCAGCTAGAATCACATGATGACTGAGCCACGATCCACCAGACCCTAAGAAAAGCAAAGCTCAGAATCCAGCTAGATAACACTTAGTTCACAGTAAGCTAGGGTTGAAAGATGAAACTACTTTTAATGACTCATACTCACATACTTTCCCAGTTTCCCAAATTTCTGAATTTGATTAAAGCTATGGCAAATAATTTCAGCTTGGAATGCTGCTTGTAAATGGTCACGTGTTGAGCTGTTATGATGTAATATAATATTTATCAATCCTGTAAACAGAAAAAAAAAAAAATTATGGAAAGCAATTAGTTTCCATGATTGAAGTTTCACAACATATATCATTTCTTTGGTTAGACTCGAACTTTGGCAGAATATTAAAACGTAAATTTGAAATGGAATATATGACGCAGAGAAGGAAACTGAGTACCTGCTTTCATGGTAATTAGGCAAGGCTAAGTGGCCATCTAGTAGGGATTCAACACCATTTTTCCATTTGCCACCATCACTCATATAACTACTAGTAAAATGTTCAGCATGCATGCTAATACAGCAGTCCATACAATTTTAGGTCTATGGCCCAGGATCTTCTATTAGGGTTGAGTCATGACCCACTAGACCCCCCTCCACCCCTCAGAGTCAACACTCAGAATGAATGAAAGCCAACTTGTAACAATTAACATGATGTGACAAAATATAACCTAATCCATCTTTGTCGGTATGCTCCAGTACTGTAGACAAACTGTTTGACATCTGGAAAAATCTTGCGACCCACTGAAATATTTCCCAACCAACTTCTGGGCCACCTTCCATACTTTGTGGACCATTTGCTCTGAACCGTCTTCCCTCACTGTCAAAGCCAGTGGAATTAAAATACGCTAGGCTAGGTACAGCTACTATGAAGTTTAAGTTTCAAGTTTATTTGTACTATCATCATTAATTTATATTTTGTAACATGATTATGATTAAATTAATATACTTATATATAATATATGATATGCAATAATCAGTATATATATATACATATAATGGGTAGAGGAGCCAGAATAAGCAAAGCTTTTCGAGTCTGACCTCTTACAATAAAGAAAGGAAAAGAAATAAAGAAAATAATTAGCAATGTGCTAATTACAAAAGAATAACAGCAACATTTAAGATTGGCCTAAATATGCATATAATTTATATGTAATATGAAGTCGACATCAATTTTTTTTCTCAACCTATTTTTAAAAGTATATAAAGTAATATTCAATTCAGTGAGATTAGATGAGAGTGAAGCGTGTGGAGGAGGTGAAGTGGGGTTACCATAACCATGTCCAAAAATTAAGGTAAAGACAAAAAGTTGTAATAACAGCAAGGGAGACAAAAACAAATTCTCAAGAGTGATTTGACCATCTAGCTAACTCACAATTTTAGCACCGAAGTGGAAACTGTTAATTATACTAACAATCTTTCAACCATTACCATCTAACAAAAACTTGTTGTCTTTTCCACTTCAAATCTTGTACCACTTTCAACATTGGCACTCTTCAAAAAATGATTGTTATCCACAAGGGAGAGGGGAAACAACTTAATATAAAATCTCTCCACCCCCCCTGATGTTGCAAAAAAATTTGTCCTCGATCCTTTCTATAAATAAATATTTGGGACTCTGACTATCGGGCAAAATGATTCCAAGAAAAATAACCCATCTTAATCTATAGGGTCTGAGCTAGAAAGAAGTCTGTGACTTTGTTTAATAACTTCAACTTCAAGTCTCTGAAGTGAGAGGTATGCTTACTCTGACTTGGAATGCATCTCAGGAGATATAAAGGATTCTTGGAGGATTTACTGGCCTGTTTCAGATCATCCAGACTGAAATAAAGGAGATGGTGGTATGCTTACTCTGACTTGGAATGCATCTCAGGAGATATAAAGGATTCTTGGATGATTTACTGGCCTGTTTCAGATCATCCAGACTGAAATAAAGGAGACGGTATCAAGATAAAAGGATCAATAAAAAAAAATAAATAAAAAAAAATAAAAGAAAAAGGATAAATTCAGTGAGTAGTCAGATTTGGGTATTGCCTGAGTTATAAGTGTCAAAAACTGCCTTCTTTTGATATTTTTTGCAAGAATCTATAAAGGTGAAGGTGTTCTTATTCGTTGCTTAGATTCCAGGGATGTGATGTTGAACCCCATCTTGACATCAAGGGGTAATATCTACACTATCCGTTGTAAGGGACGGGATGGTTTGTTAAGATAATCTCGATGCTTGGTGTTACTATGTTTCAAGGATGATCATCAAATGCCCATGTTTACATAAGTACATTCTCCAGAAAATGCATTTTTTTTATTTTTCAAATTTCAACTAATCTGGGCCTGTTGACACCTTGGGAATGATCAGTGACAGTACATGAAATCCGGAAACAATTCCTGGGACACCGTTAATCTGGGGACCGTCAATGGAACCTGGGGACTGTCCCCTTAGAATCGGGGACATCTGGTCACCTTTATGTAATGGATGATGGACCCATGGATACACGACTACAATTATGATATGATCTTGGGCGAGTTTGACTGGGCAGCAAACTTCAATGATAAATATCCTTTTTTTTAAATTTTTATTTGTGTTTGTAAATTGTGATTTATTAATAAGAGTATTGTACACCATTCACCAAAATTTTCTCAATAATTAGTATACAGTTTAATACACATTTACCTTTTAAATGATTTGTAGAACGGTACACCAAATTTTACTCTTTCTTGTCTGAATCCTACAAAATAAATAAATAAATCATGTGAAAAGAACATGAGGATTAAGACATCTAATTTGATATATCTATAGCAGTGTTTGTTTTAAACTTTGTTTTTGCTTTGAACTTGGCATAATCTACTTGTACTTTTCTAATCTGTAAATAGAAAGTACATAAACACATGATAAAAGTGAAGATAAAATACATGAAAATAATTGGTTGCTTTAGGCTACCAAAATATCTGCAGAAATGATGACATTAAGCATACGTAATAGAACCTTACCCCATAAAATTTGTGGGACACAAAAAGTTTTCTCTCCTTAAATTAACATTCAAATAATTCTTTAAGTTTTTACTAGGTTTGACCAGACTTCAACTATACTTACCAATGACTATTGGTTCTTGAGCATTAGCCTCTGTCGGAATGAGAATTCTCCTTTGTAAGCTGTTTAAATATTCCTGAACGACCACATGAAATCTTTCTTGATTAAACATCTCCATGACGACACAAGATACAGCACAGTAGTTGGCATAAATATGAAGGGAAGTGAAGATAAAAAATAGCAGCCATGTCAGACTGGAAAGAAAAAAAAAGAACAAAAAAAGAAGAAATATTTATCACATGTATTGATATTTTGGAGAGTCAGGTGATTATATATTATTTTATTTTTTTAACTATAATTGGCAATGAACCCATCTCTTCCCCTCCTTATTCTGCCAGTCCTTTTTATCAGTCATTTTTTCCCTTTCAAATACAAGCCATATGTATCTTTTCGGTCTCTTGTAAAGATCTTACCTTGCATTGCCACTGATTGTGGGTGTTATGATGAGCCCTACAATCAGCGCTGACAGGTTTACAAGTGTTTCCTGGAGGAAAAAAAGGAGATTAGAAACAAATATGGAAAGAAGAAAATGAAAATGAAGAAAAAAGAGAAAGCACAAACTAGCAAAGACAATTAACATGAAATCAATGACTAAGTACAGCAAAGATATAAATTTACTTGAAAATGGTGACAAACATGAAAAACACACACAAAAAACGGAATAATAATTGCATCTTGAATAGAACTGAGGCCACTGAAATAGGTTTTATGTTATAAACTTTGTAAAGTGTCTTTACATATTTATTCAAAAATGAAATAGCAAATCAAGATGTTAACTGTTCAAAGGTAAGTAAAACATAGATATCCATGATGAAAGGGGTGGAAAAGTTTTTGATCTGGGGGAAGGGAAAACTAGTTTGAGGTGTGGGGTTCTTTTTGTTTGGGGAGGGGGGAGAGGGGTGGTTTAGGAGTTGGGAGTTTAGGGATCATTTTACTTGGGGTATTGAGGTAAAAACAAAAGTTCCACTCATCATTTTTCCAAATGGATACAATGGACATGTTTTGACATGGTTTTCCAAACATATGTGTCTATAGGGGGACATTTCATCACCTCCCACCCACCCCAATATAATACAGATATCCCAACAGTACTTTGTCCAATATACTGTAAAATGATTAAGGCGATTAAGAATTTTATTGTCCAAAAATGAAGACTGAAATAATTTCATCTAAAAAAAAAAGAATGGAAAATCTGGGGAAATGAAATCAAGGCAAAGTTAATTTAAAAGATTGCGCAAGGTTATTACTAAATTTGACGAGGTACAGCTACAGAGGTACAAACAAGAGACAAGACAAAGGAAAACATAATTATGATGTAACAAGGAATGAGATGTAGATGCAAGTTTGTGGCAAGTAGATGAATTGCTGTTTTGTAATGATTTATGGAATGATATCAGCAAATTTGGAATTTTTTTAGAGCGGAAATGGAAAGGTTGATAATACATACCTGACTACCGTCTTTAGCAGAAACGTCAGCCATATTGTTTCGCCTTGCCTGGTGCATAGTGAGGGCTGCCCTCGTTGCTCCTCCTGCCACCCCTACGATTGACTGATGGAGATAAAAAAGGATGGGCAAAATTAAATTTTCGATAAAGAGGGGGAGGGGGGGGGGGGGGGGGGGAGTAAAGTAAATGAATTCCAAGAAATGTACTTTAAAGCAGCATTTTGTGTTTGGTTGCCGTTTTCTACTTTTTTGACATGTCCATCAAGTTTTTTACATATATCAATCAAAAAACAGCAAACTATGATATTAGCCAAGTTTTTCCCTGCCAACAACGTTAATTGGCGAGTAAATAAGGATATTTGCAGATAATGAGAAAAGTGTCCACATCAAATTCCACATTTAAAATTAATCGCATACAGTTCCCCCAAACCGACTAGTTTGAATTCAACCAATCAGAGATGCAGGTTTAGTTATGAGCCATTGCTAAAAATAGATTCAAGACTTTGCGTTGGTACAACCAGGGAGTTGTTATGGAACACCCTGGTACAACTGCCATATGGACTGTACACAAATCAACTTGCATGGTGTTGTATTACGTATTGGTCAATGACGTTCGTAGTGTTTAAATATTCATATTATGGGCGAGGTTTATTGGGATCCCAACGGAAAATATCTTGAAGAAACAAAGTTGAAAGTTGCAAATTTTTCGGCTTTTATGCCACCATTTGAAGTAAGATTTAAATAGATAAGCTAGTTATGTATGTCGTTATGGCATAGTGGAGTCAGTGAGGCTGAGAAAAATCAAAGAAAAGGATGCAAAATGCTGCTTTAAAAATCATTCTTTTAGTGGTGTGCAGACACCTAACAGAACTTATGTACACTATGATAGACACAACACATCAAGCACCCCATCACACCTCCTTCCGTTCCCCTTCTCCAAACCCTGTTACATCTTTATCAATATTATATTACATGTCGATTTCGTCTTTAATTAATTGATTTTTAATACCTTCATTAGTCCAGAGATGCATGCTATGAGTGTAAAATAGCCAGGGAAGAGAGGAGAGACCAGCTCCACACAGGTAGCTAAATCATTCAGTACGTCAGCAAATAACCTACGAGAAAGATTACATTGATTAGAATGAAGGTCAGTCATAATTTGAGGGCTTCTCTGGAAAGCAGTGCTTCTGCACTGAGCAGGGCTACCCTCATTAAAGATGACAATAATAATTATAATAATAATAATAATAATAAAAATAATAATAATCAATGAGGTCCAAGCCAGGGTACCTAATCACAGATTAACAATAACCATATCATGATGGATGCACTGATCAGAAACATAACCCAGTGATGTGCACAGGATTTCAAAGGTGGGGATTTTGCAAACACTGCTGAATTCATGAAAGTTTTACATTGCTAAATGTTTCAAAATTTCTTGAAGTTTGAGCCCTTCATTCTTATTTCTAGATGTGGAGCAGTTTCTCAAATTCAAGGAATAAAATCTCTCAATGGAAAATTATAATGAGATGAGCAGGAAAGCAGGTATAAAACTTTGACCACGAGATAAAATATCATATCGATATCGATATCGATAAAATGTCATATCAAATGTCATAAAACGAGATAAAATGTCATTGGGGGAAGTGAAGGACTCACATACCAAAACAGTGTTTATCTATTCCCATTGCCTCTGCCGACAATAAAGGATTAGAACTTTTCCACAATATCCAAATATTTTCTACTCTGTAATAACTACATTACAATCAAAACCTCCTTAACCATTTTTATAACAACTTTTTTTGGTTTGTAGCTTACTTTTATGGTCTTATCCCTAGAATAATTTAAGGAGTGTTTACCTCCATGTTTTGGCTTCACTGTCCAAGCTGGTTCTATAAAAATGAAAAATACAAATAAACATCAATATAATTATAAAGAGCATTAGCCACTGGTTGAATAGAAATAAGACCACTTCCTGAAAAAAATTATATATATTCATTGCTCACAAATAAATTCAGTAAATAATATATCTTTTGAGAGCTACCAAAGGAGTTTATTGGAGGATACTTAATAAGTGATAACTTTCCCGGTAAAAATAGTAATCATAATAATCAACATTTGTATTGCACCAGTATCCATCACAAAACAATGTCGGACAGTGTGCACTGACATAACAGTGAGAAAAGGCAAAGCAGAATAAGATAACGATGAAACAAAAGATAATTAATTAAAAGTTCTCGAGTTCTCGAAACAGATGTTCTCGCAGTACAAAAGAGATGGAGAGAGCTTCAGGTAAATTATTCCAAAGATGCCGGGTAGCAGAAGTAAAACAATAGACTCCCGGGTATCTGTAAGCGATATCTCAATGGAAGATCAATAAAGTTAAAAACAAAGGCACCGCCACAAGTGCACTTAATTGCGTACTAACGAAGTGGATCGAGTCATACTTGATCTAGATCAGAACAGGAGAACATCTATTGATGATCATGTGATGGAATGAAGCTTCCATACGAGATATTGAAGGCCGTTCACACCAAAAGGCCAAGGGTATATACTAGATATTCTGTAGTGTACACATATATACAGGCTGAAATGTATATATAATACTGCATATTCAGTACACAAATAACAATTAGGTGACAGTTAAGACAATGGACAATTAAATGCTTTACAAGAAGTTCTTCAGAATCTCGCTTACTGTTTCTATCATGCATAGGTTCAATAAAATGTAATACAATTTTCAATATCTATTTTGTAACAATGGCAGCTATCTATGAATTTTCATCCAATTCCAATCCAGTTTAAGCAAGTAACAATTTAAAAATGACATTTTTATTTCTTACCCTCTGTACCATGCAAATACAATTCTTCCAACCATTCCTGTGCCATCTGTAACAAAACGAGAAGAAGAAGAATAAAACACATATGAATTTTGCGGTCATACAAATGAAGTCTTCAAAACATAAAGTGCAAAGCCAAAACTAGAAAGTTATGAGTATTTCCCCCCACATCATGCAAGCATTGATGAAGCTATGCTGTTCAGAAAACATGGCATCAACTTGTAATCAGCTTTAAATCCCTTAATATATATTGACAAACTTGAATCAGAGAGGGTATTACAATTCTGACCAGAAGTTACCAATTGCCACAGTAACTAAAGGTCCATCAGTATGGGCAAATTCAAGACATTACAAAATCCAAAACTAACTAACTTAGACAGGACATTGACAAACAGGTACAAGTCCTGGTAACATCTCTGCATGCAAATGGTCTTTAGTTCAATTTAGGAGAATCAAGTTTTCATCTAGATGTATTGGACTATTGGCATACATATATATGAAAGGAAATCAGATCAGATGCTAAAACATGAAAACACTCAATTAAATTTTGCAATGCAAGTTGAATTACAATGAATCATTGCAATGTCAAAGGGAAATGAGAAGTAGTAGTAGTAAGAAACTACGGAGAAACTATAAATAAATATAACTCACAAAGAAAATAGAATAGAACAAGCACTGAAAATAAATGATTTAGGAGACTTCTGAGAAAGTCTGAGATAAAAGTTGTGGATCAGATTGTATTCTGGAGTAAAGTATGAAATGAAAGGGAAATAATGGGGGGGGGGGGGATAAGAAGAGTAACAAGGAAACAATACAGTAAGAAGGGAGTATTTGAAAAGAATCAACTCTGACCTTTTAAAAGCCAAGTTATAGTGGCTGCAGCAGCAGAAGCTGTTTCATCACCCACACCTACTCCCTTAAGCATCGCATGGGTAGCAAGGGTACCAGTTATACTACTGCTGAATGCCTGCAATGAAAGAAGAAGAAGAAAATAATAACCTTAAGGAATTAAAAAGAATTTACTTCTAAGGTATAATAACAGGTAAAGAGGCTTCAACCTGCTATAATGTTTTCTGTTTTATGTACCATGAATCATGTAAATATAAGTTGTAAACTTGTAATAGGTGTATGATATTACATAATTCTCATGTTCTGTTGTGGTGTGTTTATATTGGTCTTTATAAATTTATAGTACTAGAGGGACTTATCCTTTGTCCCTGGTTGAACATCCCTTTGACTAAGACAGTCATAGAAATAAATTGTCAAAATCTAAAGTGGACATATCACCATTTGTACAATCATGCTATCAACATGATTAAAATTCATCAAATATTAAAATCATGTTTCATCCAAATTTACCAGGATGAAAGTTATGACTTAAGAAACTGCGATTTTAGATCTTATCAAGCATAGTTGGAATCAATTGAATACATCAAACTTTATAAAAAAAAAAAAAAAAAATAGAAGGTATGCTTCTCCTTTTCCACATACAAACTTTGTAAACAAGCACAACAGAAATTCTATAAAAAAGGACGTCAAACACATGAAAATGAGTAGAGCATTCACATCATGAAAAACAAGAAAGGAATTTTTAAGCAATGTTTTTTCCATAAACCAAAGATGATTACAGGTTAATCTGAGAAATATTTGGAGCTTAATTGGGTTGATTAATTATATTATACCTGTACCGTGTCCCAGATTTGATATGTCAAATAATCACTGCTAACACTCTCAGGATACCCTTGAGGAAGGAACACAGTCTGTTTTAAAAGGAGAATAAAACATATATATATATACTATACATACAGAAGCAGACATAATGCCATTTTAACTACGAAGATGGTTGGGATGGATTTTGAGTACACTGCAGGGATATGGCTGCATGGGGACAGGGGACCTATGGTACGTTATACTCACTACTTTACAATGGCAGCAATGCATGTTTTTAATCATTGGAGGAAAGGAATATTCACCAGTTTTACATAACCTCTTAAAAAAAAACGTCTAATGCCGGTAATCTGACCTAGTTTTGAATGAGGTGTAACAGAAGTGTTAGACACCACCATTGATCCCAGAAAATACACACACAGCTTGCTACCGTCGGTAATTAGACTCTAGTGTACAGTCAATTACATACAGCTGCGGTCAATACCCACAACACAGTATACAAAGGATACAGCGATGGACATCTCAGGTCCAGCTAGAGATAACAAGGTATCACGTTTCATTACTGTCTGCATTTTGTAGCGACAAGCAGAAAACTTCACTTGCAAGCAACGGAAAGTTAACTTTTTCAGAGCGCGGCAAGCGGTTTGGGGCGAGTCTGAATGCCTTTAAGTTAATGGCACATAATTATATAGCAAATATGAATATAATATATTCAATTCTAGACTTGATAGATATATGTCTAAGAGTGCAAGATTCATAATATTATCATACTGTGGTGATTTGAAATGATTCATGAAAAAATGAAGCAAAGTAAAAAGTCATAACCTTGAAGAACAATATGATACCACTAAAGCTAAATGAACTATTGGCATTTCTCTTGAGCTTGCCATCATAGGAGCTGTAATAAGTGGTTGGAGATGACCTCGTGCCGTATGTCTCTCTGAACACTAAGAGGTCCATTGTGAAATACCCAGGCTGTAAAAATGGTAGAAAAAAGGGATATTCATACATGATTGTAATATGGTGTATTCTACTGCTGTAGACCCAGACATCTGATTGATAGATTAATAACTATTAAGTATTAACTATTAGTATCATGGCACGGAAACTACTAATATGATGCACCTCTGAAAGTTACTATGACGACTTCACCACAGCAAGGGAAATGTAACCCAAGTATGCTACCTTGTTTTCCACAAAAAAGTGAATTTAATCGACGATGTAACTTTGCATAGCTATTGTATAGGTTCCAACATCACTATCACATGGCACTTTCCATTGTAGGTATTGCACCACAATATTAAGAGAAGTGCACGTCCACCTGGGAGGTTAACCGTTGGAAAATAGCCCTAAAGTGCCCTACTGTGTTGATTTCTTTGGCTTTTTCTGAGTCATCACCATTCTTTTTGATGCTTGGATGTTGAAGAGGATGAAATAAACTACTGAGGTTCTAAAAATCTGGAAGATTGAAGGTGATTTAAGGGATTTTAGAAAATCTTGGCTGAAACCTGAAGATTCTGCAGCGACAGCTGGCTGATGGTAAGGGGAGCACTATGATAAAATTTGAGCACTTCTATCTCAAAATCTAAACGGTCATGGTGACAAAAGTTAAATGTCTGATGATGACCCAAACCATTAGCTATCATATGGTGGGTAGGACATGTCAGTTGAAAACTTCTGCAGGTCTATGCTCAATCGGCCTTGGAAAGTGACGAGTTTAGTGTGTAAGTCAATGGGAGCAAATTAATTGTGGTGCGGTACCCGGTGTAGCTTGCTTATATTCCCCTCAATTTTTAGTTATTTTTGTTAATGGAAAGAAGAATACGTAAAATATAGACGTGAATATTGTTAAGACATTACAAAGGTTAAAAAGGACTGGGTTTAATCTCACCTAAACTGTTGTGGGTAGCTGAGAATAGTGGAATAGTGGACAGTTACATTTCCACATTTTCAGTTCAGACAAACTAGTTGTCACTCACTGTGTTGGAAGCTAACAGCCAGTGAAAGCAGGCAATAACGTACTAAGGGATTTGCGGAGGCGGGCAAAGAACAAGCGAAGAGATAAGATATTCAACTATTTATATCTTATTTCTAGACCAAAATGACCATAAACATCCTACGACTATTTCAAATTTGAAATCCGCTCCAAATTTGATCGAGATCACTGCCGAACTATGTTTTTTTGTTCTTCACAATTAAAGTATTAGAGGTATGGGAGATTTGAGAGGCCCTCCTCTCATGAGCGGTAGGGGGGGGGGGGGGGGGGGGGGGGGGCGCCTTCCAAGCATGAGGGGAGGGGAGTTCCCTTCTTTCCCTGGGAAATCGAAGTAGTAAAAAAGAGTGTTAGCAGGAGTTATCAAGGAGTGTTAGCTCAGTGGATTGATGCCGGTGCCTTTCAATCATAAGGTACGTCCCGAGTTCGATCGAGTCACTCCAAGTCCAAGATTATTGCGGCTTTGATAAGCCAATGATGGATACATACATTAGATAACAAGAAGTCTCAGAAGTGTTGCAGCTTCCGAGGCCTTCGCCATGGGACCCACTACAGCCCTGGTCGCAAACTACTGTTAGACTGCTGTGAGTAGCTGCTCTTAATGACTGCTAGCTTCAAAACCTGTATTATTGTACTGTTTGTTGTTACCACAATCCAATATAAAATATTTGCTGTTACTCTGTAGGCTATACGTGTATAAGGGGAAAATCCCTTTGGACTGACACCGTTTGTACAATCAGTCGTTCTTGAAATAGCAAGAAAAACTGTGTCTTACTGATGTCATTATGCAAAAAATTGGTTGAATTAAATAATTTAATATGTAATTTCAGTTACTTGATCATAATGTTTGTATCTGTTTAAGAGGCAAAATACTTTTTCAAAATATCTCTCCTGTTTGAACGCATGCAGATGGTTTTCAAGGCCTAACAGTATGACCTTTGAGATTGCAGTTGATCAGATATTTGAATATTACTGCTTAGTCCCGTGTCCACTCGATCCATCTTAGCCAGTTAAGGTAAGCATTGGTTGATATAAAAGCTTCTAAGATAATTTGAGCTACTGCTTATGTGAGAATTTTGTCATTATTTGAATCTCACAGTTTATGACCGTAGGGCAGCCTTCACAAGCTTTCCTGCAACGTATGCTCAGTATACTGTGTGGCGTATGTTAATGTTAGCAATTATGTAAAGTGCAATAGGCCCGCTCGTAAGTTTGACAGCATACCGCCGGAACTGTTGCCTAATGAACGTACGAGAAGAAGGTGATACCGAATTTATAGTCACAGCCTCAGGTATTACAAGAACTTGAGAGTTGGGTTGAATTCTTGGTTTCATTGTGCAACAACAATCACTAACTTAATTAGCCTCACACAAGTTAGGTCTAGTAGCAATACTACTACTAGCAAACAGTACTACAAGTCCACAGTAGGCTAGTTAGTAGTAGTTTTCCTGCATTACTGACTATAGTCAGTACACTAGACCTACCTGACATTTGGCTACTCAAAATGTGTGAACATTGCTGTAAGTATCAAATTTCATCAGAACCTGAGCATTATTGAATTGATTTATTTCTTATTCATGCAAGGAGAAAGTTGAAAGCTACAAATTTGTTTGTTTTTGCTTTAACATTATTTGAAGTTAAATCTTGATACAATTTTTTTTTCTGTTTTCAGAGTTAAGTAGACTCCTTCATGTTGTTATGAAGCCATTCAACAGTGTTATTGTTCAATCTAGTTCATCATGTGACATGTACTTTAAGATCATCAATTTGGAATGTTCATTTTTTTCCCACCAAATCTTGAATACAATTAGAAGTTTGGAGAAAAATTCAATTTGCATTTCTTTGTAATATTTTTCACACTAAACATTACTGTTACTGATTAAATCTTTTCAATACCTTGTACAACGCCAATTTATTTTCATTAGGCACAAGTTAGAAGACAATTCCCTAAATTATTAGACCTAATTAACGTGATTTTGATATCTTCTGTTTTGTTCCATTGTACGTATTACATTTTTTGAAATAAAAACATCATAAGAAAATAGTTTGTAGTCAGATACAAGATATTTGAAAATTCTCTTAAACTTTCTCTCTTTTAGGTCATGGATAACTCAGAAGATGCAGAGGAGCTCCAGGATTTTTTAGTAAATTTTAAATTTCCTTGGGAACAAGAACCTGAAACATGCAGACCAGTATGCACAACTTCAAGAAGACATAACCTGACTGATACAACTCCGGCCAGGAGAACCAAACGAATATCTGGGAAAGTCCTTTTGGATGAATTTTCCAGTTTATCTAACGAAATCACTGAGAAAGAGCCAAAAGTCAGTCTCTTTCAATCCAAAGGTGAGATCTCGAAAGAAGTCATACCTCAGGGAAATGTTACTATAGACCCTGCGAGTAAGAACTCTGGTGCTCCGGTACACAATGGAAGTGACCTGCCGTTATCGAAGCAACGGAAAAAAAGACGAAGGCAGTCAAGTGTCCTTAAAAGAAGGGAAAGCATTGCATTGTTAAAAACAATTGGGGAAATTTCTTCTCCAAATACCTCTGGACATATTCATCAGTCTTCCCCAGCTGCAAATCAAGCATCTATGGACCATCATTCTTCTCCTTCTATGAAGAGCACCGCAAACGACAAGCCTGTGAAGAAGTCCAAAGCGAAATCGTCCAGAAGAAAGTCATCTAGGCTGAGTGGCATGATGGCACCATTACTTGAACTCGGTGAAAACGGTATTCCGAAACTTGTTCATATGATAGAGGACAAAGAAGAAAATGATTGTATTAACAATGTTAGTAATGCCGAGCAGGGTTCAGCAATGACTCAAGACACTACCCCACAGAACCACAAAAGTGACTTGCAGCTTACAGCCAGTCGGAAACATAATTCTACAGTTTCTGGTGTAGGAATACCAACAGTGATGGAAACTGATGAATTTACAGGAGGTTATAGAACAAATTGTGCATCACCATGTATGCCGTTGGTAGCAAAGGCCAATGAAAACGGTGAAGTTGACCTGTTTACCACTCCGCAAGGTGTCAGCTCGCCACATATGTCCTCCACACCTGATCAAACAATGGTAACTTCATTTTATTCTTTACAGTTACAAAGCGAAAGTTCTACTCATCAACAAGTGAATGTTGATGAGATGGAGAGCCCCAAACAAGAGGTGCAAGTATCACCAGAAGTAACTATGGATGTAGATCAAGCAGCGGCTGAAGAAGAACAATTACAAAACAGTACAAAAGACACCAAAGATTCAGAGGGGTCGCAAAATCCGGAGTCTCGATGGATGGTCGACGACGACGTGTTGGCGAGATTGAGAGATTCGATTTATGAGATGGACGTCGATAAAGAAAACTTTGACAATTGTCCTTCTCCTCTCACGGAGACATCGGAAGATAACGTGGAGATTGATGAAAAGGTGAAAGAGTTTTATTTAAAAAAGGGACAAACACCTACTAAAAAGAAGAGAACCACAAATCTAGAAACAGTCTTTGAGGAACTTCGACCCGATGCCGTCAGCATCAGCAAGAGGAAATACAGAAGGTTGTTGGCGTTCCCCGAAAAGCCTTGGGAAGCCAGGAGAGGAACGAAAGGGCGAAAGATCAAGAAAAAGAGGATGTCTTTAAGTAAAATAGCCAACAGAAAAGACCTTGAAGTTCAAGAGAGGCTGACTAACATCTTAGAGAGCTTAGCTGAAGACTTGTGAGCTTCAGGCATGAGTGAGATGTTGCCATTTTCGTCACAAAGCACAAATTTCGGAGTAGTTCTAAGTAAAGGAGTTAGGACTGATAGGGTGTAATTGTTCAAGTAGCTATTTATACAGTTCAGTGATAGGGAAAATAAAAACCAAAGTTAATTTGGACTAAAATCTTTTGACTTTAAATTACCCACTAGATTGAAAAACTTCCAGGCTTTGGAATTAAAAACAAATGAACAAGATAGATAAAAAAAAATATATTTATTGTTTTGTTATCATCATTTTATGTATGTCTATGTATGTATTTTTCTCTTCCATATTTACTCTCTAATAAATTTTTTACATATTTAGTCAATATAACGAATGATTGTTTCTTGGTTCTCATTTGATATATTTATGTATTATGATTAAGTTTGGAAATGCATTATTAATATAAATGTATCATAAATTCTTTCATTAGAGTGTGAGAATGTAACATGGGGGGAGGTGGGTTGGGGCAGGGGTGCTAATAACTTCCTCTGCGCAGATCCGTCTCAGCCCAAATGCATACAAAAGCATCCCACGTTATTCAACAAAAAGATGGGTGGGGAGGAGGGGGGGGCAGGCGGAAGTAAGAAGGGATATTATAGGACCCCCTCACCTCTCACTGTGCATTGTTCCACTTCACAATCTTCATCAGATACAATAGCTCTCTCTGCTAATTATTTCCTTGGTCAATTGTGGAAATGTTGTGGTAAGAGAGGTCATGTGTATTAAAACGAAGCTATCTGTGCACTGGCCTTGTCTGTAAGCATGATATAACAAACAGAAGATACAGAATTGGTCTCAGCTATATTGATAGCGGTTGGATATGCTAATAACTTCTCAAAGATGGCTGTGAGTTCTTTCAGTGCTGGTTGGGTCAAAGGTCGGGTGGCCAGGCATGAGGCCCAACAGTCTGGTAATCCATTTCCCTTACCTCCATCTGGCATGACCTTTCGACAGGAAGCAAATGTCCTCCATTTTAGAAAAAAAAAATTACGAGCAAAAACTGGAACATTTAATATTAACAGAATCCTGCAACTATTTCCAAAACTCTACTTGTATGTGTACTGACTGTATACAACAATACGACATGTTCTGATTTGACCCATGTGGCCTTCCATACTTGTTGATTTTGCAACAACGGGAAATTCCCTAGGAAGTAAACGCCAGCGTGTGTATAAATAGGAGCTCCCTGGTCAAACAGCAAACATGTAGCTAAAATTCGTAACCAAAGACAAGCCGTTAGTGCATTTGACCAAGTACATATTGGGTATTTCACCAATTGTTGTACACATACATCTTTGTGAACCTTCCACGATCAAGAAGTTTCGAATATAAGGTTAGTTTCTTGATCGGTAGCCTAAGCCTAGGCTAGTACTAGTAGTACTACTACTACCAAGTACTAGGCCTACAGTAGTACTATTACTAGTTAGAGGAATATCAGAATATCAATAACCAATAAATCAAGTCCCTGGACACATTAGGCCTGGTCTAACTTAACCCTAAGTTTTCTCCTTTTATACCATATTAAGTAAAGCTAGACTAATCAAACCTTCATGGTTCTTAATGTTTTATTATGAAAAGAGAGACTATTTAGGCTTCTAAAAAGTCTAATCTAAACAAATTTGACTGATGTTCTTGATATCCATGTCCCAGTAGGATGGTGATCGCTGTTTTCATACAGGCTACTGCAATGACCCCACTTAATCTGTGGTTAACGTTAACTTTGTAGGTATTTATCTCATTTCAGTGCAAGAAGGATGGTGCTCTTGGTTATTTAACTTAGGCCTACTTTGTAAAATATAAAATTTCCACATTGACTGAGTAGCTTTAAAGCGTAATATTTACTAAGTTGTTTTACAGGATTGTGAGTTAAGGATGACACCCATACTTATTTAACCCATCCTCAGTTAAATAAACTCTGTTACAACACTTTTTCCAACAATCGATGGGAAAGAAGCATTGCGTTACAGTAGTTCTTACATATTGGATTGTTTGGAGATTGTGATCACACAGGTGCAATCTTTTGGATGAGTGTTTAGTTACCTGACCTCTCTGTATGGGAAAATACTCAAAGGAAGGTTAATGAAATATGTCTACATGAGATTATGAGTCAACCGCTCCATCTTTTACATGAGTCAATCTATTCATCTTCTGAATGAGTGTTTAGTAACCTGACCTCTCTGTATGGGAAAATTCTCAAAGGAAGGTTAATGAAATATGTCTACATGATTCAACCTCTTCTTCATAATGTTTTCGACACTGCTAGGCTAGAGTCTTTTATGGAATAAACAGAGTGACATTTCTCATTCAGATAATTTAGTCTGTCAAAGCTATTGCATCTTTTTGCATTTACTCTTAAGACAACACCACATGCAGAATTAAAATTTCTTAGGGTATCACTGCATGATTTTATTGTATGTGATGCATATATATGACAATTATTTCCCTCAATGGCTTGCTACAGCTATCAACTCACTGGGTGTGATCCGGTAAATTACCAAGAAGGCAATCTTAATTCCATCGTCAATCAGGTGCATAGCTTTATCTAAGGTACTAATTTAGAATCCGTACCAAGAGGGCGCTCTTTTTGATGGTGTGAGCATTGTTAAATGGGGCTTGGATATTTAACCCCTAACCCTTACCCCTTACCCTAATCTAACACACGTTCAGCCGGATTATACAGTTGTTATTCTGCCGATTTGAAGTAAGCTTTCCCATTCATATGGTACGGATTCTAAAGTTAGGCCATATCTAATCCACTTAGTGTAAGTAAAAATTGCAAATTTTGGTATTAATTTGTCAAATTATTTTTGGTAGTGAATACAATATGTAAGATCCAAGTTGAAAAATTGTGTTTTTGAACAGAACATGGAGAAACATGTATACATTAAACTATTCTTCCACGGATGAGCTTACAAATTTGATTGGCCATTTTTTTTTAAACTTCAGTTTTAACCAACAGTTAACAAAGTTCAAAGGAATTGTTTAATTTGAAAGTAAAGTACCAACATATTTTGCCGTAAATATATATCTTTGTCAGAAATGTCAGCCTAATAGTAACCAAATTAGGCCAACACACTCTGATCAAACTGTCAGGCATTAATTAGTTGTTATTAAGTTAGTTATGAAAAGTACATATCATTTTTCAGTTTAAATCCTTTCATTTTTTAGATTGAAGAACTTTGTATATATACTGTATGACGTAGGAAAAAGTTGAGAAAATGCTTCAAGAACTTGAATCAAGATTGTCTACAAATGCCATCAAGGTAAGGTTACATCTGAATTTGTTTTGTACTTCCTATGCGGTCAGTTACCAATATATGCATCATTTCTCATACAAGACTGTACATTTGCAATTTGAAATCAGAAATAATAAAGACATTTATGGATTGCTTAATTTTTGTCTTTTAAATTTGTATGGATCAAACTGACAGATATGATTGTCTTAATTCCTGATCTGTGCTTGTGGCAGTATAAGGACATTAGTCAGTGACTCAAATCTTTTGGATGCAAAAGACTCGATTAAATTGTCTCTGATTGGTGAAGGTCGAAGAGACTCAAGTCATAACTTGTTCATTCGAGTCTCAACTGGACTAGTCTCATGCCTTAAATTCACATCCAAAGGTACTATGTAAGTCATAAAATCAGTTTATTACCTTAACTTAAGTACGGCCTAGGCTCCTGCACATGTACTAGCTGACTGTCATGACACATCAACAGAGTGGTATAATGGTCACACCTGCTTACATCCAACAATGAGAGTACCCCCATGAATATTTAGCAGCTGAATAAATAATTATTTATAGTGATTGGATTTAACTCTTTTCTCTCTTCTTGTCTTGTGTTGCTTTCTCTGAAGCGTATTTATGATGGTGAGACCGACCTTGTTGGACCAGTTGTACAGTTCTTGGTGAGTTCATCTTAATTAGTTATTTACTTTTTTTCTCATTTGTGTGTTATTGTTTACATCCTGCACAGAGCTTCTTTGAGGTCCCTCAAAAGTCATGAATTTGAATGAATCTACCTGTTTCATTTCCCACTGTTCATTGAAGCAACATGATAGAAGATTCAATTTGATGCTTAATGCAACTGTTTTGCAAGGGAAATTATACCGGTCGTTGTTTGGATAACTTTTGGAATTATCTTTTGAGGCTGTCTGATTGACAAAGTTGGTTGTGCAACAAGATATTGCAAAATGGAATAATATAGTGTTACTGTCACAGCCAAATCAACTGTTGGTAGACACTTAATGTTACACCTTGTTGAACTGAACTCACATTTATACATCATTTTAAAATTCAAAATTAATTCCTATTCCCTAGTTCAATATTATAAATAACTTTGTGTTATCAAACAGTTAACAAGTTTTGGGGATGCTAAATGTCATAAGCCTAAGCCAGGTAAAGAGGTACATAGAAACATCGTCCTAACAAGGGTGGGTCAAAGTTCATTAAAAATATACACAAGTTTATAGTTTAGACAGGGTTGGATTAAGGTTGCTGGGAGAAGGAAGGGCCGGGGGGGGGAGGTGCCATGCAAACAGAGGGGGGCCATTAAGCCTAACTTGTTGAATAATGTAAACAAATATATAACCATTAGTGATAATTGGACAATCATTTTAAATGTAACCTACTAACCATTACTACATTTAGCACTATTCTGTTATGCCCATAGCAGCAATGTTTATTGTTTAGCATATATTTACAGTATAGTTGGATATCACTTTACCACCACTCAAATTCGGATTGCGATGACACAGTGGGTAGTGCCTTTCATCTGTTTTTACCTCCATGCTTTCATGTACATTATATATCACATGGCCCAAAGTTATAAGACTGCTACATTTACTGTCAAAATTTTTATGTCCCCCCTTTACCCCTCCCACCTAACTCAAGTGCTGAATTTCCTGTGCATATAAATATTCATGTTGGACCTAACACAAGATTATAATGTTACAAATTGATTTTTCTCCAACAGGGATTCTGTTACTGTGACTTGATGAGTAGTGGCACATTGTTCTCATGCACGCGTCGTTCTGTCCGTTTGTCAGATGGAGAAAATTTCATTCATGGTTAGTCATCAGTCATCTGTCATAGATGAGAGATGTCAAAGTTCTTCAACTTAATAATTTCTCTTTACTTTTTCTAGCATTTTTCTAGCATTATTGCCAAAAAATTGTCAGAGAAAAAATGCTTTTTTGTTTTCAGATAAATAGGTTCTGCCTGCCCACTATAGAAAAGCATCAGTTGCGGCACCTTAAGGTAAAGAAGTCCAGCTACAGTATGCCCCTGGTTACAAGTGTTTGCTTGTGATCTAGACATAAATTCTGGATGCTTCTAATTAATCTGTAATCAAGAAATACTCTATTTTCTTGCATAATGCAGACTTGTGTAAAAGTAAGTTTGCCTGACGTTTGGATCCTAGCAGGACCTTCTTCAAAGGCTAAATGACAAGTAACAGTATTACAGAAGGGACAAAAACACTCACAGAATACAGACAGGTTAATGAGCATGGTGAACACAAAGAGATAGATGTAAGGGGATTAGTAGACAAGGGATGGAGAGAAGAAAGAAAGAAACCAACAGGGGGAGAGGGGAGGTATAAGAGATAAACAGTGGAGGGACAAAGAGAGGATTAAGGGAAGGGGGTAATGCAGACTTAACAGACAGACAACACACATTGTTCGTTTCCTTTTTGGTCACAGGAGTTGGTACATCCTTATCTGTTGGCCTGCTGTTATCCTTGGCGTGCTTTTATTGGGTACAACTTTCAAATTCAGTCTCATTTTCATGCTCGAATTTGGTCTTAAGTCATTCCCTGTTTTCATTCATAGCTTACTTATCAGGTAACTTCTTTGACCATGAAGATAATCCGAACGAGCTACAGGACAATTGGATCATCAAGTTGAAGGACTACTACCGTAGTGCAAAACATTTAGACAGGTAAAAATGCAAGATGCATCATCTTTAATATGAGACAATTGGGAAAGATTGTTCTGCATTAATATAAAATCACAGAAGGGGCTATAAAATACTTAACTACTTTATCCAGAAAGTAATTGATAAGAAATATGGTATTCCAATGGCAAACATGTTCAATATGATAGTGAGATGGTGTAATGTTTGATACATCATAATAAGAAAAACTACCATGCAATGAAAATCCTTATTTTGCAACTAGCTTTTTTTGGTTCCTAGTTTGCATGGTAACAGTGGAATTGATTTGTTTGATGATTAATAACAAACCAAGTTGACTTGTAGAACAAGTAGGATAACAGTCTGAGTATGAGTACAACTAGTATTCACCTTGGAGATACAAGTGTACAAGTGTCCACGAGAGTACACCTGGCATCAGTACTGAGTACAAGGCTCTAAGTGCAAATAGAAGTACATAATCTTACATTGGTATCTATGCTAGATTTCTAAAGTGCCTGGGATATGGGGTAGGAGCAACTATCCTTTTAGAGTAAGAGTATCATCTTGCTCCGTCATGTGAGGTTTCTTCTTTTAAATTGCCGAAGCATTTGTTCTCGTACGTAAAAAGGAAGAACAGAAAATTCTGATAATTGAGTGATATTTGGATATATTTTGAAAGAGTATTAGCTTGAAATTTGGTAAATTTTGTTTATAATTGATCAAATCCTGCATTTTCTTACAATTTATTTTCCAAACACTGAGGTAGGTTAATTTAGAGGGAAAAAACCCCCCATGATGGTGGAAAAATCGTTTCAAAACTTAGGTAGCTATCAAGTGGTTTCTAAACTTTGAGCATGAATGAGCATTTTTTACCATATTTGGATGCAGTTATGTTGACTATTTTATGTCATGAAACTTTTCTGTTGTAAATAGTTCCGATAAAAAATCTTGTGTGTGTGTGTAAAAACTCTTAGCAGATTTCTGCATTAGCCAGGAGTTGCTTACTGTATACCTTATTCTCAGAGCTGTAATTTAAGCTATTGGAAATAAAGTTGCAGAATTTCAAGAAATCACTGCAGCAACTAAGTAATTATGTAAGCTAATTTTAGAATGTATGCAGGGGTTTTTGTATGGCTTCACTTTTAGTTAAATACAAAATGCTATTCAAATTTGCCATATTATGCAACTATATCTATCACAGGTTTAAATTTTTTTTACCCAGTATGTTAAAAGTTTTCAGTATTTTTTTAAAGCGCACATTGTACGGAAGCTTCGACACTGCTATGGAAGATGACAAAACTGCAGCTGTATTGTTAACTGCCTCTCAGTCATTACACCCTTGTAAGAGGAGAGCTAGGTGTTTGCAGTGTCACAAACAAGGGTGAAGGAACCGGGGGGGGGGCTGGGGGGCACCAGCCCCCCAGTGAAAAATATGGGGGGGCGGAAGTATCATTCCGCCCCCCTCCCCCGCTTCGCAAGTCAGAAAACCCCTTTTTCATTTCCAAATGAGAAAAAAATCTCATTTGGAGCACTAAATTGCATCTAAGTCCAGGTGAAAATGCAGAATTATTTACAAAATGGAGTGGGTGTTGAAGTGTGCTATATTACACCAAATTGCATTTGAGGCCACCTGGAAATGCCAAAAATTTCACCCCTCCCCTTAG